>VXBT01005811.1:1952-28957 GCA_013400235.1 Oriolus oriolus | reverse complement strand
GAGCATCTCTCTCTCTCTCTCTTTTCTCTAAATCTTTCTGGACAAACATTCCCCCTGTCGCGGCAGGCTTGTCGCAGAGCCTCCCGTACCTCCAGGAGGCACATTGAATAGACTTCCTTTCCATGGCGATGAACTTACCCAGCCTCTCAGAACGCACGCATCTGCAGCGTGCTGCAGCCAGGAAGGGCTGCTCCTCAGGAGTGACTGCTCCTTGCTACCCGCCGTCCTCCTCTCCTCCTGCCTCTGTGCTTGCACTGTGGGGTGTAGAATGACTCTTTCCTGTCTGCAGCACTTAAACAACAACAAAAAAAACACCTTAAATACTTTCTGAAAGTACCACCTGAAAACTTTCCATCATTCCGTGCTTCCCCCCTTGCCAAAGCAAAGTGAAAGGTGATACCACCAGCCACTTGATCAATCTCTGTCAGGGTCGGGGGCATCTGGCTCCCGTAGGATTTTTTATAGTAGGAGTCTGTTTCTAGGACCATTGGCTCTTCTGCAGCAGGATGCTGCTTTCCAGATCTGATTTAAGCTGAACTCCAAAAGACCACAGAGAAAGAAGAAGCAGGGAGTGTGCAGCCAACTTCCTCGAAAAGACACCCGAGCTGTTCCTGTAGCCTCCTGCAACCACACTCCATCCTCCCCAGCCCCTACAGCTGTTCCTAGCAATTGCCAGCACTACTGGGCTCTGAAGGCAAGGGAAGTGGCCCACAGCTGGCCTGGGGAGCCTGCCTGGTTTGAGCAGTGTTTTCAATTAATAGCCTGCTCAGCAGCCACATTATGTTCTGTGAGAAATGCTAAGTGTCACTAGCAGTCTCTTGGTCCAAAATGTTTGGGAAAGCCACTGTTCTGTCCCCAACCTCACAGGGACTTTGCATCTGGGAGGAATGCCTGGGATGGAGAACACAAAAGGACAAGCTGGACTGGAGTACCCATTATGCCATTGAAAAAAATGAAAATAAGATGTCAACAACTTCTATGGGCCTAATTGTTTCTTCTCAAACAGATTGTTAGCTTATGTGAATCAGGGTAGCTCTACTGAGTAAACCAAAGAATGGAAGCGGGGAGGGGGATAGCCTTGGGATCAGAAAGGCACAATATGGGTCTTTATCCCCATTGCATGCTGGCTACTGAGTAACATTAACTTCTTGCCATGCCACCCACCCACCCCCCAAGAGATAGTGGCAAGAGAGATGAAGAGACAGAGGGTGGTAAGACTGCGTAAGTTTCTGCAAACACCACCACACAAGGCCGGCCACCCGAAGGACTGGGCCTTGACTCCCTCTCTCTGCTTCTCCTGCTCCTGCCCTTGCTGCTCAGCTCTACCATCAAACCGAACCACACAAAACTAAACTGACTGAAAACCAGAAACTGTCATTTTCTGAGCCAGATTTCTCCCCTGAACTGGTCCACCTTACAGCCACATGCACTTTGGACCAGGTGTAAAGATAATACAACTGCTTTTTAAAGCATTGGAGTCAGCTTGAAGGGTACATCAAACTGCAGCCCAGTGAAACACTGGGAAATCCCACAGCAAGCCACAGAGTAGGAAGTTGTACTTTAATTTCAGCAAAACAAAGATCAGGCAGTGAGCGAGTGATGCAAATGCACCTAGTCAGATTTCTCCACTGGACCTTCAAGAGAAAAAAGAGGTAAAACATCAAGCACAAAGGGCAGCCCGACTTCTCCAAACACAAAATCAGGACAAGCCAAATCCTGTCCAATTGCACAACATTAAAGAGTGATTCTGTGCTCTCTTAACTTGTGCTAAGGGAACAGCAATGTTCTGACCTGCAGTGATTTATGTGTAGCAAATTCATGCCATAAACAAGTGAGAGGAACCAAAATCTCATGCCTTAATCCCTCAAAGCAAAACCAAATTCATTATTGGCAGCAAGCTTGCCGATGAAGAAGGTAATGCTTATCCTTATTTGAATCCAATAAAAACATCCAAACAAGAGAAGCAATGCTCCAAGAGCTTTTCTCTGTTACATTTGCAAATAATGCTAAAAAAAAAAAATTAATCATTTCACGTGCTTTGTAAAAATTAATTTATCTTGATTTCTCCCCAGCTGGACAGGTGTTACTACCTCCAGTGAACATATGAGCAAGCTGAGTAAGACAGACCTGGCCCTGCTTTTAAGTAACGTCTAATTTTCAGTCCACTTCTGTGTACAGGCAGCTTCTGTTAATTTTGGCTAGAGCTGTAAGTGATTAATACACATGTAAGACAGATTCTGGATATCTCAAGCTACAGGGCTAAAATTAAAGCCCATGCTTGAAAATGTGATCCTAAATGACTTGCCCTTGGCTGGGCAAGACAGGGAATCTGTTGCAGGATCAGGACAATATGCCAAGTCTTCAGATTCTTTGGGGCTTGTCTCCACAAGAAATGTAGGGAAGCAACACAAAATTGCAGCACGCCAGAAACGTTCTCCCCAGGTGGACCCTTGGGTGTTCGCTGCTTTCAAAGAGCAAATTTTAACCCCTCCATAAATTCATCCCTTCCCCCACAAACACAGAGAGACCCACTTCTCAGTGCTTAGCACCGTCACTTGTTGCCACTTTCTAAACTGAGAGGTGCTGGTGGCAAGAGAAGGATGTGGTGACTCCAGAGGTAGCAATAAGAAAGCCAAGGGTAAAGTTTCACTTTGGTTTCAGCAGAAAGCTTCCCCATGAAGATGTTTTGGTTTGCAATCGGCACTGAAGCTGCCTACCTGTGTTTCAAAGATGGGTGAGCTACCTCCCACTCAGCACACTCAAGGTCGTGTGTACCCATTTTAAGCAGAGACACGGAGGAGCTGAATAGCTGCCCACACTAGCTAGAGGACAATGCCAGCCCAAAGGAGGAGCTGTGTGGTTTCATGCTAGTCCTAAGCAACATTTCTCTCTGCAATAAACCCTCTAAAGATAATTTAAAAATGTCTACACAGGGGACTGGGCTACAGATGCACATCCTCACAAGCTGAGGTGCTGCTAGAGAAATCTATTGACCCAGCCTGTGGCTGCCATCCCTTCAGGCCTGCTCTGCTCAGCTGTGCTTGAATGCTTCTCACAATTTTTCAGGCTGAATGAGGTAGGTTGGAGGGGGCCTAGTATTTCAGCATTACAAGCTGCCACTGAATGACAGGAAGTGGTCAATCCACAGCTTACTCCCTGGATCTGAAGCAGCAGGAACCTCTGGCACCAGGGGAGAGCTGGAGACAGAAACTTCTGTTGCAGCCTACATGAATGTCTGTGGCCTAAGTGCAGGGTGACAGTGTCCAGAAGTTCATCCTCTGGCTTGTCACATGCCGGCTTTCACATGGAAATGAGCCTAGTGCTAATGCATTAAGTCCTGGCTAACATTTAAAATGGTGTGGGCACAGCAGTGCCATTATTTAAATTCTCAGATTGGTATGATATGGCTTAACTGGCAAAGATCAGTGTGGGCCACGTCTGCCAAAACTGGTGGGTGCAAAGGAAGTGCCGCAGTACCCTGTGGTGAGGGTGGCAGCCGGCCACAGAGTGACCACCCAGTGGGTGCATGCACCACAAAGGCAAGCCTGAGGTCATTTTATGGTCGTGGTGGACTTGAGAAGAAGGGGAACACTTCAGGTTACAGACATACAACTGTTTGGACTGTAGCAGAGCCCTTTGGTGTAGCTTCCCCTCATTCCTCACAAACTCACAGAGACTTACACCTGCTGTCCCACGACACCAAGTCAAGTGTTTGTGTAGCTAAGCTCCAAAGGCTTTTTTTAAGGACCTTTGGGTTAAAAAAACGCCACCATGCATTCTCCCTGAAATGCATGTCTTTTCTTTTAAGTGGATCATTTCACAGGGCTGGCTTAAAGGGCAGCTAGACAAACAGCTGTATCAGCACAGCCGCTGAAGCAGTAACCTGGGGCGGTGGAGGAGCCGACGAGAGGAGCCACCTCCCTCAACTGCAAGGTAAAGCTGGACACCTGACTGTGGCCCAGCTCTACCCATACTTTCCAAAGTGTGTGTTTTGGTTTGGACTGGTTTTCTGGTGGGTTTTTTTTCCTTACATTTCCTAAGGAAATTAGACTTATGTCTAATTCCGACAGTTCTCCCATAATCTGTTTAAAGTCTGCTGTCCCATTCTCAGTCAAAGCTGAGAGTGTTTCAAACATAGCATGATGCTCTAAATCTGTCAGTGTCTGGGTAAAGGCCCAAATTTCTGTCCCCTGCAATGGGAAAAGCAAGCAAAACTCAGCTGCTACCCAGTGCTGCTCTTTATCTGATACACAGCTCTGGCCTATGGCTTCAGAGGGAGAGGGAGGGAGCTGAAGTGGTGAATTTGATGCTCATCATACAAGGCCAGGCTTTGTCACTGTAATTGCTCATGCACAGCCTACCTTTATCCAGACTTTGAACCTTATGGCATGTAGGCTTCAGTGTATACTTGTGTTTCAAAATAAAGTATCCTGTCAGAAGTTCCTTCCATGAGTCATTAAAATGCAGTTAGTACTTTTAAATCTATTCAGTGACTTCTGCATCAGGCTATTGTAAGAAAAATTGTCGTAACAACACAATTAGTACAGATATGCTTAGTGAAAATAGGTGGTATTTACTTCTGTGCAGGGGCTCATGTGTACCATTTGTGAAATATGATGACTGACGCTGTAATTATATTGCTAAAATGCATTTTCTGGGGGAGCTCAACACAGAGATGAATTTCATCTAACGTGAGAGGAAAAAGGTAACTTGTCAGCCGGATAGGTTATTCGCTGATCTATAAATCAGAGAGAATAACAATGCGTACCGTATTCCCGCCTGTTCCCACACACTCCTGCTTGTCATCGCAAGAGCTCTTTAGTACCCTGAAATACAGCTTGACAATAAAAATTAATTGAAAGTGCGCTAGAATCATTAACTTTCGGAGCTTCACAGTTTGCCCATCCTTAAATAACTCTGGTTATAAAATCCTGTTTGCACTACAATTCCTTGGCTCTGCGCCATGTAGCATGTAGAGAAATCAGCAATATGTGCAGCAGGGACTTCGCTGGCTATAATATGAATGCACATAATAGACTTTCTTCTTTAGCTCAGCAGCAAAACACTGACTCAGATCTAGAGACCAGTTATAGTCCCAGTGGTGTTTACTCCGTGTAATTAGCAGTATCAAGTGTGTTGTCTTTTGGGTAGCCTGATTGTTTCCATATGCATGAGTACCTCCTGTGAACGCAGACAGGGCAAGAGGCAGACAGCACTCGAAGCACACACAGCGTTACGGGAAGCACATATGTTTTAAATACCTTATCTCTGCACTTAAGAAGAGTTTAGAAATTGGTCATGTAAATCTTGGGAAATGGAGCCAGCAGAGAGAGAAAAAGACCTTCTTTCCAAGGAAGAACTTTGCCTGGGTAACTACTTGCACCTAGGTGCTGGAGATGGCACAGGCATCTCCCTGCTTGCTGATGGGAGAGCAGCATGAATCAGTAGCTCATGCATTGCTCTGGGAGGGAGAAGGCTGTTGATGCTGTGTTGGGGCCCGGAGGAAGATTGGGCTGGCATTCGAGGTGGGGCGTGCCTGGGAATGCTGCACAACATCCATCTTAGGGGCAGGTACTTGCTGAAATTCCAATTACTGAGAGAGATGGCTGAGGCAGAGTGAGGCCTTGCCTTTGCCTCGCAAAGAGGTGCAGTTTTTTTACCTCAAGCTAGTGTTTCTGACCTGTCCCAAGGTAAAAAAGCAGTGAAGCCAAGCAACTCCAGCCTCTCTGCAAGGCAAACCAGGCAAGGTCAAGTGGGGGCTGCTGCTGGACTCGCCTACATCAGTAGCAGTTACAGCAGGGTTTAAAAATAAAAAACATGAAAAAATCCTTGAGTGCAGGAAAGACAAGCCCTAATGTCTGTTTTGAATAAAAGACTATGAAAAAGGGTTTGTTTGGGCTTATTCATCCCTTGTTCTCCCTCTCCCTTCCACGCCCCCAACGCTGCCACATCTCTCAGGCTCTCTCACCCCAACCCTCAGGCCTTTGCCCTGTGGCTGGCAGCATGGAAGCTGCAGGGAAGTGGGGAGAGACAAGGAGAGCCATTTCCATTGCAGCCTGGCTCCTCCTGCTTCGTGCTATCCTCAGGATCCTCCACACGCCTCTCGTTACAGCAGGGCCCCTCTGCACCTCACCCTTCGTGACGGTGCGCCTCGAGGCACACCTTGCTGATTGGGAAAGGCTCTCCCAGGATATTCTCTCGCACACCTATTTTTATGGCTGCAGTAGATGCCTGAATAAATGCCATCTTAAGTAACTGTCTCGGGCTGCATGCTTCCTTGTGCCATCCCAGCATCCCAGGACAGCCTCCCCTCCACGCTCTTCTGTGCCTTCCAAAGCCTCCTACGTGTGCGTCTGCTTTATCACTTTGCTAACAAGGTTTCAGTACCCGTTCTGTAGCAAACCACTCAATCTATAACCTGAACTCACCACAGGAGAATGCTTGACCGGGATATTACAGCCACTTGGTTGTCATCTTTGCTGCTGCAGACATGGTAAAGATTTAACCTTAAAACTTGCCTTGCAGTACAGAAAACACACCCTTGCAAAGCACCTGTAAATTTGAGCAAGTGCAGCTAGGCTTACTGGCTGTACCAACTTGCATCACACAATTTCACCTCCCTTTCTCTACCTCTAGGAACTATCAAAAAGGCTCCCCAAGCAAGCTCTTTAATTAATAAATCTTCACTATAAAATACCGCAAACCAATATTTTGTGCAACAAATCCAGACAAAACATTCTTCTCTAGGTGTCTTCGTGAAAATATCTTGCAGTTTGTGATTTAGATAGAATTCTGGAAGCCTAGTAAGAATAAAAATCTTTTATTGAAAAATGCATACACTGCTCATTGTCAATCATTCATTAAACAGCCTAGCAGTTTGTTTCAATCATGTCTTCTGACATTAGGAATGAGGATACTACTGTTTTAACAGTAAGGTAACAAACTGTTTTGTGAAGAGTCACTGCATTTTAATTTCTTGAAAAGCTCTGAAAAGGTGAAAAATGCATTTGCAGCACACCTACTGCTGCTTATTCAGAAGTATATATTATTTCAACCACAAGATTTGTTTATCTCAGTGAAAAATACTGCACTCAAAATTAGTTTAGTAGTTTTTATATCTATCACTGTTGTCGTTCTGCATTTATTATTTTCTCAGTGGTTCCTGCCAGGTTTTTTTCTATTTTTTCTTTTCTCATTTCCAGTTAAACGTCTGCCACTGACAAACACACTTCACAGCATGCAGTCACTGACGCTTGTGGTCACGACAGATGCAGGGAAGCCCACTGTAGTCACTCAACCTAAAAAACATTTTCAGGTAGTGAAATAATCTGTGTGCAATCTTGTGTCCTTACAAACCTCCCTGCAGGTGTGTAACTCTTCCCTAGTGCGTGGCTTACCTGAGGAAAGTTTAAAGATGCTTTGAGGTAGTGCTACCAGCTTAGTACTCGCAGCATACAGGACAGTGCATGCTCTTTTAAAGCTTAGGTAAATAATAAGTATATTTTGTGGCCTTTTAATGTGTAAAATGTTAGGTTAATTGAGAAGCATGAACGTTTAGTTCAAATTTAATAATTAAAACCACAAATGTACTTCATACTGAGTACCTAGACCCTGCTACATGCACATTTACATAGAGAGAATATCTGGAAAAGCACTGTTTCCACTGTGATGGAAATAATATACTGTTTATGTGCCATGTTATTTTGAGTCATTATTAATCTATTACTCAGCCAGGTTTGCAAATGTGGTGCAGCACTAAACATTTAGGGTGACATTGAAGATTCAGGCCCCGGACTCTGCAGATGTAAGCATATGTGTAACATGTGCTGAAGTGCTCACAGGAATGGAGCAGAAATATGTATCAAGCCCAAACTTGAAAACAGGTGGGTTTAAGTTATACAAGGACAAAGAACAGTGAACTAATTTTTAAGCAGATGCTTCTTGTGTTTGGAAATTAAATGGCTCTTTTTATTCCCATCTCCACCACCCAAAAAAAAGAGCCCCAAAAAAGGGGTTGAGAGAGAAACATGTGAAATCTTAGTCATAATTTTAAAACTGAGGCTCCTTTTCACCATGGAGGAGGTGGGAAATAACTTTTTTTCTTCTTTTTATTTGTCAAGGACTGCCTGTCCAGCATCAGCTCATGTCTCCAGGCCAGCAGGTGTCTAACACTGTGGGACAGGAGCCCTTCCTTGGCACCCACCAGGGCACTCCTGCAGGCTGGGCTCCACAGCAAGGAGCTGGTCACAGCCGGTATTTTGCAATAACAGAGCTGAAAAACAAACATTAAAAAAAAAAAAAAAAAGAAAAGAAAAGAAAAGATAAAAAGAAAGGTTTCCATTAGCACGTTTCGTGGCCACCATGGTGGGCTGGTGCGTGTCCCAGCAGCTGGGCTCCCCTGTGACCCCGGGAGTGTTCCCACCACCGTGCCCTCAGGCCCGGCACATCTGCATCCCCGGGGAGCTGCCCCTTCCAGGTCCCGGTGCGTAGGGAGCTCCCAAACCCAGCACCTGCTCAGAGACCCGGGGGTGCTGGGGGCCACCCTCCTCTCTCCTTGCCTCAGGCACGGCCCTGTTCCCTGAAGGGAGCCAGGAAAGGCGGAGCCCGAGAGCCGGGGTGGCAGCCCCCGTCCTGGACCTGGTGAGCCCCAGCCACATTCCAAACTGGAACCCTCGAGGTGGCACCTGCCCCCGGCTTGTCTACACCCCCTTCCCAAACATCGGGGCCCTCCCACGGCCTGGAGAGGCCTCGGCTGCCCAAAGCACAAGGCCGGGGATAAGTGGGCAGCCCCGCGGGCGAGGTGAGGTGGGGTGGGGTGCAAGGTCTGCCCCGGCGTGGGGCGAAATCCCTCTCAGCTACCCGCAGGGAAAGGGAGTGTCCCTCCCAGGGGAACAGACGGAGCGCCCTCCTCTTACTCACCTGCCCGCCCGCCACTTTGGGAGGCGGGGGGAGGTGTTGCAATTTTCTGGGGAAAGGGACGAGCCCCAGGAGGGTGAGAGTGGGAGAGGAATGGCGGGGTTACATAAAGGAGGTGGGCGAGCAGGGAGCGGGACAGTCAGGTGTGCGCATCCAGGCTAATCCGGGGGCGAGAGGAAGCTGAGCACTCGTCCCAGCGTGGCTGGGAAGCACAGGGAAGGGGCACAGCCTCACGCTGCAGCTGGTGTGGGTGCAGGCATGGATGCGGGTTGTGAAAGGGCTGGACAAAGGGCAGGAGCAGCACCGCTGCACAGCCAGGGTGGCGAGAGGGAAGCCCTCCTTTCCCGGAGGTCCGCGATCCCCCCTCCCGTTCCTCGCATGCTGCTGGGGAAATCTGCGCTGCTGCTGCCTGCTAGGAGACAGCTCGGGGGCTGCGAGTGTGCGAGGCTTGCTAAATGGAGGCTCTGCTGCCCTGCTGGTTGCTGCTGTGCTCGGGCAGGGAGGAGGAGAGGGAGGAGGAGGAGGGAGGGATGTGAAAGTGGGTCAGGAATGTAACTAGACTCTGCCCCCCTTGTTGCAGGCGCAGGCGGCGCTGCCTTAGCGATGGAAAGCAGGCATTTCAGTGTTGATGTTCCCCAGTCCTGCCGGCTGACGGTTACTAGGGGATCCTGAAGGATGTGTTTCCCTGTGACCCTTTGAGAAGAAAAACTTAGTTGCCGCAGTAACCAAGTTTGGCTTGGATGCAATGATGCAGTAAATAGCATAGGTGAGCCTTGCTAAATGGAAGGAGGAGGAGGAAGCTGGAACAGGCTGGATAACTCTTGCAGTCGGGTCAGGAAATGTTTAAAAAATATCCCAACAAACTGTATTAGTTAAGTACAGGACTTTTACATTTTCTCATGCAATAAAACGCCCAGAATTTATCACCTATGTATTGCAAACTACTCAGTAAACAGAGATATAAGTAAACTGCCTTAGTGATGTAGCATGAGGTACAGAGCTCACCCACAACTCTGCAGTAGCCCTGAGCAGCCCTTTTCAATGCAAAACCTTTGTTTGATGGCCTGAATTTTTGAAAGTTAAGGGGTGTGAAAGAAGGTGAAGGCTGACTCAACACCTTAAGTTTGCATCCATCTTCTTTTTAGCATTGTTACTTTAGACTAACAATTTTCAATGTTGTTACTTAGATTAAAAGAGAACCCATCAACCCTGCTCCTAAAGGAAATCCACAAACCAGTTTCAAAGTGGAAAGCAAACTAAAATAACAAGCAAAAAAATTTAACTTGGGGCCCCATTATGCATAATTTCTCCCTATTCCCTCCAGTTGTTATCATCTGATTTCTGTCTTCCTCTAATAGAGAAACACTTTCATTCACAAGAGTGGGAAATCACTTCTCAGAGCTGGAATGAAGAACTGAAAGGAATCACAGAATGCAGATACTGTGATATATCCATTTCTTCTTTAGTTTTCTTCCAGAGTTGTGCCTTTTCTAAAACACTGGTATTCTAAAGAAAGAACGGGTTGCTGTACATGAGACTGATTCTGCTCTCAGCCTGAGGGTCCACAGAGGAGAACTGAGCTGTCAAGCTTACAGATGCATCAGGAGTGAGTGGACACATGGACTGTCAGTGCAGGCCACACAGCAGATAGGGGTGCATCCAGTCGATGGATGGGGGTATTTGTGTACATTTCATTAAGGGAACAAAAGTCACCGGAGCAAACTGTGCAGCTATTCCTTTTACTCCTTTGAATTATTTGTCAAGGAGGTATTGCTGTAGATAAACATCCCTTTAGCTTATTTTGCCTCTGAAAGCTACTCAGTGTTTAAAAGCATCCATGCCCTTTAATTCAAGGACATTCAAGGATGCATAATGAATGTTACTCTTTCTACTTTTTCCACGAGATAATTTTTCCAGTTGATTCCCCCTATCACTTTCTACTAAAAGATGAATTTAATAATGAAAGATACATGGATATAAGCAAATTGTAGTGAAATATAACTAATATATTGTGCCATTACTCCTGTTTTATTAAAAAAAAAAAAGTAGAAATCAATAATGGTTTAAGTGCTATGGACCACAAAGCTTTTCTTTAGCAGAACTCAGTGGAAGGCCTGGGTGATACCTTATAGATGAATGTAGCCTATTGCCTCCAGTAATGGAAAATAATTAGACAGTCTTCATCCACAGTTTTAAGATCTATAATGGCTTAGGTATGTCATGCTTATTTTTTAGTGGAACAATACTACATGGTTTTGTCAACTTTCCTGGCCATGCAGAGCAGTCAGTGGACAGTCTTTCTTGCCACCTGCTTGCAAGGACCTCTGCCACTGAGCTGTCTTGCAGATGAGGGCAGGGGGATCCCACAAGTCTCTATCATTGTCCATGAAAATGCCAGGTTAGAAATTTCCTCTTTGGGGCCTGCCACAGAAAGTTTTGATGGTCCCACCTATTACCAGCACATTTTCCCTGTGTGTTGAGGCAACCCAGTGAGCTGGGAAAATTAAACATTACAGAAGAAGCACTTGTGCTACCAACCATTCCTTCCCTTACTGGCAGGGAGGGTCTGGTTTTGTTGTTAGTCTGGGGCCCTGTTTATGCCCCTCTGGCCAAGCAAAGGGCACGCTCAGCCTTATGGAAACCGTCACACAAAAATCCTCCTGTGCTCTGTGCAGGAGCGTGGTGTTTCCTATCTATTCCCCCCGCCCCTTTCTGGAGGGATGATGTGAGGAAGGAGGTGTGGCCACAAAGTTGCTGCTTTCTAGTTTTTCTTGGCTCTGACAAAGGCCTTTCCATTGAAGGGTAAATGACAGGGACCTTGACGCCACTCTAAATCTGCAGGGATGTCTTAGAGGTCCCCAGAAGGACCAGATAATGTGACAAAGCATGAAGCACAGCTTAGGTATAACAGAGAATTTGACCTTAACCTGTGGCTGCTTTGAACAGCATCTCAGACTAGACCACTGTTGCCAAGATTTGGGCATAGGCTTAGTCTGCAGTGAGAGCCTGGTGGTTAATGCACAAGTGTGGAAAAAGAAGCATGGGAAAGTTCCAGGTTTGATAGCTGAGTCCATCTGCCAAAGTGTTTTTGCTTTAACTTGTACACTGGAAAATCAGGAAGGGGAAAAACCCCACTATTTAAATAGGGCTTTTTCTAGCTGTGTTCAGCTGAATCCCATGGTTATTAGAGAGGAAAAAAAGATGTATTAATTTTTACCAAATCATGTTAGCAAGGTAATGTGCATGGTTTAGTAAATTCTTACTTTCTGAGTAATTTTAGCATGTCCTGGCTTTTAAAAATTATCTATTTCCACAATAGATAATAATAATTTTTAAAAATATATTAGCTCATCTTGCTTCTACCTAGCAGAGGAACCATTTTGCATCCTACTAAACTGCCTGTGTGTCTTCAAGGGGAGGACAGATTGGACCCTATTGAGATAGACTCGAAGATTTAGCCACGTGCTATTTTTGAGCTCTAGTTCCTTGGTTAGTATCTTGCTCTTACCAGACTGAATTGCAGAAACTTCTGTGTAAACAGGGTGAAACAATGGCAGCAAAGGTAGGATGCCATACCAAGCTGAATAAGGACCTCAAAGCCCATTACCATTTTAATGATGGCATTGTTAAGCAAAGCAGCCTCAAGATTAAATCGTTTACTTAATTAAGAAAAACTAGCTATTTATCGAGTGTTTTACCTCTAGCAACCAAAATACAGCAGTGTTTTCTTTTGGAACTCAGCTCATGTAGTTTCAAAGCTGTTTGCAGCTGAAGACTGTCAGCGACTCACTGCACTTACAAAACAGGTTTAAAAGCAGACGCGGTTAACAGGATGTGACATAGACTCAGCACAGCATCTGACACATCCCTATACTTTTCTAATAACTTTGAAAGAGGCTGCTTAAGCTTGGAATGCAACAGGTCTCCCTAAAGTTTGAATCCAGCAAGAAAGCCTTAAGAAAGGTATATCCCCACATGTATCTTATTGGGAATTATTTCAGTGAACTTTTGCTTATCAGTATTGAAAAGATGTGTTAAAACCAGTCTGACAACTTTTTTTCGTAACGCCATGTGCTGGAGGGCCTTGAGAAAACAGTTTTGAAACAATATCAGAGCTGAGCTACTGAAATGCTTTGAACAAGATGAAGGTTCATTAAACATATTTCCCTGGTTTCTGTAGTGTCCCAAACAACACAAGTAAGATATTTTATGATTTATAGCCCCTTTTCCAGTGAGATGCTACAGCAAGAGCTCAGAAGATTTGCATCTTGCAAGTAAGAACACGATGGACTTAAAATGCTTAACCTAGTCTGGTTTTTTTCAAAATTTTAGCTGTGAATTTACTGGATCCTGTTTCAAAACATGCATATAAAAGCCTTAATTACCCACCCAGCTCCCCTTATCTTAATTCACTCTAAGTCAGCCAACACCCACGGGAGAGGCTCTGCAGTGACTGGACCATGAGAGATGCAGACATTTCGTACTTCACTGGAAACAGTCATTGTGGTATAATCCTGCTTTCTCCGAGTTCCTATTAACTAACACTCCTTGGAGTGAAATTAGGTTTCATTGCCCAAGGCTGTACTCTTTTCTCTCCTGCAAAAGGGCTGTGCTTCAGGTCACAGGTCTGCGCACGGGTCCTCCCACCCCAGCCCAGGGCACAGTTAGAGCGCCTGCCTAACAGATCAGCTCCTCTGCAGCCACCTGGCAGTGCCTGTTCTGCACTGAAGGTCTGAGGAAGAAAGACATGGATACAGACTTCGCAAAGCTCACCAGCTTCCTATCTGATTCCCCGTTTTTCAACCACAGATTTCTCAGTACTTCTCAGCACCCCATTTTTTGATGTGGCGCAAAGCGTTTCAGGTCAGAATGGGTTATTCAGCACCTCTGAAAAGCACAGTCTCATTGTGTACAGCTTGCTCTGAAAAACCAGAACTGAGTGCCACAAAACCAAAATAATAAAATTCAGAAGAAATCATAGATGTCATTTTGCAGGAGATGCTTTCTGACACAAGAGCTGATGCAAATAGTAGCACCATGCTGGAGTGAGGGGGACTGGGTTTGAAGCACATCAGCTAAGACTAAAATTCTCCTAGAGGCTACAAGCCTTCCAGTACAGCTGGTCAGCAGCAGAACAATTTCAGAAAAATCAGGATCTTGAGAGAAATGCATTACAAAAATGTAGGGTCCAACTCTAGAAATGTTCACTAGGGATGCTACCCAGCAGGGAATGGTAAAGGAAGAATCATCTTTACATCTAGGGCTGTTTTGAAGAGCTGCTGTTGATGGAGCTTCCTCCTAGGCATTCCCAGGAGCTGCGTCTGTGTCTGTTTTAGTAACTAGAAAATAGATGGTGGATCCTAGTATTGGCAGGACCTTTTACACATCCATCTTGGTATTTTCTTTGAAGTCTTGGGTAATCGCAAACAACAGTCTCTGTAGAGATGATTTCTGCAACACAGGAAACACCTGTACACTCTCCTCAAATTATTTCTCCATGTGACAAATGCACACCAGCTCTGCTGTGTCACAAGGCCTTTTCACCCTAAAACTTAAGGTCAGGAGTGAACCTCACAAAAAAAGCACTGGACAAGGCAAAATCCTTCCCCATAACCTTTCCTCCTTTTGCCTCCTACTCTGTCTTCTCCCTTTTTTCCCCCTGTATTATTCAACCCACATCTTGCCTTCCTAGAAGCATCAATCCATCATTCCCTATATTTATTTTTGTGTCTGTTCCTCAGTTGTCAAGGTCCAGCAGATTCTTTTTTTATTACCAGTGTGTGTAGAGCAGACGTCCAGCTACAGGCTGGTTTGCATTCAGAAGCTGTAAAAGTAGAAGTGTACCAGTCAGTGATGTGATTTCTGCAATTTCTAAACATTTTTCTTTAAACATGGTTATACAGCTCACAGCTCTCTTCCTTCTTTAATGGAAGTCTACTCTATTTCATGCACTGAAGGGCTCACTTTTGATATAAGCAAGCCCAGAGCTAGGAGAGTGGGCTCCTCTTCCTTGGCCTTTCTACATCTTGCTGATTAGCAGCCCTCTCACCGCCTCAGTTCCTTCAGCTGTGCAATGGTGCTCCCAAAACTGTCTGTTTTGCTACAAAGTGAGTTAAGATTCTTGGTGAAGAACATGACATGAAATTAGACAGCCAGAGCTGTTGCAGAAGTATTACATATGAGTATCACTGCATGGAGAGTTCTCCAGCACCTTATTAGTACACACAAAGCAGCAAAAGTTTATTCAAAGTTAGCATCTTCTACTCTTAAGCTTGGCTATGGTAGAATAGCATCTTAGATAAGAAAATACTTGTGCAGTGTGATATCATTACTCTGGTCTTCTTCAGATCTTGTCAAGATCCTGGCAGAAATATTTGTAATAAGGAAGAAGAAAAAGCTATTTCTCCTTTAACCTATTACTAACCAGGAGACAGTCTATACTTACAAGGAGGTAGTAAATGTCGTACGAACAGCATCTCTTCCTTTGTTCTCTGAAATCAGGATGGTTTCCATTAATTTAAGTGTAATTATGTTATTACTAAGTGCTACTGTATATCTCTTAATATTGTACAGAAAACTGATAATAGGTGAATTACACGGTTTTAGAATTCCTTACAGTTGGGTATATCAGCATTTCTGTAACTTTATCTTTTCTTGAAGCAGGCCTCAGAAACTAGTCTTGTAGGATGTAACAAATGCTGGACAACTGAGGAACAGTTTTATAAGCACTTAGACCTGTCAGTTACACTGTCTTATCTTCTTGCTGTTGAATATGCCCAGCAAGACACTGAGGATTTTTTAATGAGAAACACAAAGTAACTTGGAATTAAAATCCTCCCAATTAAAAAAGTAATAGTACCTCATTGCACTGAATCATGTAAACAACTTTGATACTAGAGGCACTGCTCCTTAATCTGATATATGAATTTATGAATGGATATTTTCAGTTTTGTTTTTAAAGCCACTGAAATGCATATGCAGATTTAGGGTTCTGGATAGGGGAGGAAAGTAATCACATTGCATCTTCACCCTTCTCCAGCTCATCCCCTAAAATATAATTTCCCACCAAAGCAGCAGTCTGTGAAAGATGCACAACAGTTGTCCATGTTGTACATTTTGTTAATCTGAAGCTGAGCCTTTTCATCCTTACACTATTTTACCTCCAGGTCCTGTCTGGGTCAGACATACGTTTTCCAAAGAATGCCCCAGAAAGCACTGTGTGGGCGATATTATAATTCTATATATTCCTACAATGGATCAGTGTGTCGGTGTAATGGGATCGGGAATTTTGCTTTGGAGAGTTAATGCGAATGCCAAATGGTAAATAAAATGCTGAAATGAAAAGTAGGCCCCAAAGAATGGAAAGCATTGTGACAATACAACATTTCTCTTTCTAACTGTGGGTGCTGTGAGGTCTGCAGGAAGGGTTTATGGGCGAGGCACAGCCAGCAGAGAGCACGCAGCATCGTCACTAAGAGCAGATCGCCAGAATCCCACAAAGGCACAAAGCGCACGGCTGCTCAATGCTTAAGTTAATAACTCATGGAGCCTTGTGATATTCAGAAGCATTTGGCAAACATCTAATGTTACTGGATTGTTCAAAGGTGTTTGCAGGTCACATTTACAAGGGGATGTCTGTTACTCAGTATTATTAACAGCTCCCTTTGCTGCTATCTGCACCCTAACCCCTTCCCACTGTACCAGGAAACTGTATTCTGTTCTTAGATAGCTCACTCCATCCTCTCATTTTTCATGCATACAGGCTATAGCAGAATATCTCTTTAGGAGATCATTTTGTCATTCTGTGTACAAACCATTATTGGTGTTGATAATCAAAGAAAACCTTACTAAATATAATTTTTCAAATTATCCACATAAACACCTCTTTACTTACGTCACTCTTCTTTAAAGTTCAACCTATTTCTTCATTATATTATTTGTGTTCCTGAAAGCCTTTTCTTTTGGGTTCACAGCAGTCTTCCTATCTCCTTTTAATCACAGTGGTCTCCACCACTTCTCCTGACTGTTTAGAATTTATTGGGAAGAATCTAACTTGTTTTCTTAGTAACAGTTTTCCAAGTGCTTCAACATGCTGCAGCAAATTTTTCAAACTGTAGAGGCTTCTAAATGAATATTTCTCACCAATTTTCACTTTTAAACTAATCCTGAGACGCAGGAAAATATTTCCATTCATTTTCATCCTATTTTCACCAGAGATCACAGAACTGGTTATATTCATCACCCTATTAATTTTTAAAATGGGATGACTGTAGTTTGGCATCTAATTCGTACTCACATGCTTAAGTTTCAGGGTTGCTCAGCAGCCATAGAAGCAATGAATGTGCTCAACATCTCTGGAAATCAGGCTGTGTAGCTGCCTAGAAAATACAGACTCAAATATCTGACTACAGGCATCCGAATTAGAAAAAAGAAAAACCTTTTTTAAAAATTTATCAAACGTGGGTGAAGTATTGGTTCCTATCAGAAATAGAGCATATGACTTAATGGATCTCATGCTCATTTAGAAGTGGCAGATCTGATATGTATACTTATGTTGTCTGGCGAATGTAAAGATTTTTCTATTTAAAAATAAAAATGTAATTACTAATCCTACAGTCTGATTTTACATGTTTGTTTCACTTTTTAAAGTCTAAAAAACGTAGTGTTATGTTCTGTAAAGCTTGGGAAGAAACAGCTAGTAGTGTGAATGGTGACATGATGTATTTTACTGATCCTGAAATCTTAGTTTAGCCCCTCCTAATTACATGAACTTCCCTCTTCTCACATAGCCCTGGGATAACTGGATGGTATGGCATTCCAAAGCCTTTGGGATGCTAAAATAATCATGCATTAACCCTATAAACATACTTGTGCTTTGATGTTCTCACCACTTAGCTGCTAGCTGAATAATTACAATTCACTTGTGATCGACTTTCATATGATAAGAGTGATAGCAGTGATAAAGAGGATGAAAAAGTTGCAAGACGCTTGACATGTGTTTTTAGTTCATAAGAAGAAAGGACATCAATTTATAGGAATTGATGTGGAGCACACCATGCAATTAAAGCTTTTGGTCCCCATTTCATTGCTGGAGGGAAGTGGGGTTTGTGCCTGGTGGTGGGGAGCAGCCACAGGAACTGGTTGTGGCTCTCTGGCTGAGATAAGTTGATGCTGTTCCCTTTGGCAAATCATTGTCTTATAAATTCCTCAAGGCTTTGTTCAAAGTACAGCTGTGTTTCAATAATAACTGATCTCTGTATAATTCCAGTTTGGTGGTTTTTATTACATATGCTGCTAACATTTTCACACGAGTACCCCAGCTGTACAGCAGTCCTCTGCAGCCAGCACTAGTCCAAGAACTGTCGCTATTAGTTTCCATGCTACCAAACTTTCGGATACTGAACTATGATACACCACTCCCATCTTACTTTCTCTTCATTCCACTGTTGTCCTAGCTCTCCAAAACCCACCGTTTTATGCCAGTTTAGCCTCAATTTACTGCCACAAGATTTTGCTGTACTTCCTATTTACATGCAGTATTATCCAAGTACCAAGTTTTGCAACAGCTGTCAGTTTCCAGATAGGAAATCTGAGCCTGCTCATTCTTTTCCAGTGTGGTTGGGTAATGCGGTGTTCATCATAGGACAGGACTGATGATACCAGCTCTACTGAATCACCACATTCAAGCTGGCACAGGGAATATTTCCTCCCTTTTGCTGTGTCAGTAACCTGGAGTCTAGAGCAGGAACATCATCTGTGTATCTGTCTTTGAGATTATCTCAAAAAAAACCCTGTATGGACTGTGGTGAATTGTGTCCATTGGCTGGTGGACCAGAGATCAACAGAAAAACATCAGGCAGGAGTTTACTGATTAAGTCTGTGCCTAGGGAACAACAGACTAGTTCTTCTGAGGTGAATCACTCCCATTTACAGCAGAAACCACAGTTCTGAATCTCAAGTCACGTAGGAGAATATTCACTACGCAGTTCTTTATTGCATATAACCATAGCAAAACTCTGTAAATACCAGATAAAAATAAACAGGAAACAAAAGCAATCTTACTTTTCAGTCAGAACTCTCCTGCAGCTTCGTAGCCTTATTTAGCGTGTGTGTATGTGCATGTAGGGGGATAAGCAATTGTGGAGGGCATTAGTGTCCTTCAACAGAATGTCCTCATTTTTACATGAGGACCACTGCTCTGAAGGCTCTAAGGTGAAGTGATCACATTCATTTTCATGTGTATTTTAAATCAGGCTTTCCATCCAAATCTCAAGAGGTAAGAATACAGTGCTCCAATCCACTGTGCCGCTGGACACCTTAGCAGTGTTCTCCTCAGCCTCCTCTTGGATTGTCTGCTGTGTAACTCTTATTCCAGTGCCATTAGGCTCTACTCTCAGGACTTTTCTTGGGATTTTTTTTTGTTTCTTTGCATTTAACCATTTAAAAAATCATTTTGCCGAACTATTCAGGCTGCTCATTTGCACTCTAAGAATTACCTTCAGCAGCTTCTGCAAGGGAAAGGACATGAGGAAAACAGCCTAATGAAACAAGCTCAGAAGGTGTATGTGAAGTGAGTACATAAGATTGTTCAGGAAATGATTAGAGAAAATCTTATTTGCAGTTGCCATTTAATCAAAAGGTATAGCTCAGAAGATATTTTTCTGCTGAGTTTAGAGAGCCACAGCAGTCTATTACTACTTCCCAAGAGACTGCAGGAAAAATTTTGCATGACTGTTACGATTTCAGGGTATTTTCATAGACATTAATCCCAAGAGATTTAATCCTTGCTGTAAACACTGATTGCAAGCTGAAAATGGGGAGTTTAAATGTCTTCTGCCCTTTCTAGTTACTTGGAGTTCTTTCGAGGAAGAGGCTGATGTCTGTGCCCTGTTCTTAGAAATCATTTGTTTCAAGAGTTGAGATTTCCATACAGTGAATCATTTCAGGTAACAACTCTCTTGCGCTCATTTTGATAATAGCGGTTTAGTGTTTTTTTCCTTTTCAAGTTTCATTTCAGTTAGAGCACAGTCCCTTCTGATCACCAAAGTAATTGGGGGAAAAAGAAAAAGTTTATCTATCTACCAAATCTTGCCTCCCTACATGCTCATTAAGAGAAGTTTCACCTTCTTTGTATTGCACAGAAGGGAAGATCATGGAGCATATTATCTGTTATCCAAGTTGAAGACAGGAATGCAGAAAAATGTATTGAGAATACTTTTATTCCTCAAGGATCCTTTATTTAAAAACAAGTGAATGTTGAATAATAAATAAAGGTAAAAGCGCTTAAATGCTTTTATCCACATTGCCCTAATATTCAGACACTTTGCAGTTATTGAGTTTTCTTTTTGTAGAAGAAAATACTTTCCTGTATGAAAGCTTCAGAAGTTATCTAAAATATGTCTGTGTCTTACACCCCTCTGGTCTAAAAAGCTATCTTTTTCTGCCAGGAAAAACCTTGTGCTGACAGTTTTTGCTGTGGTTGTGGAAGTCATGTCAGTAGAAGAATTCCTTTTACCTCTCTTAATCATGTCTCCATTATGGACAATCTGTTAATAGAGCATGGCTGTTTTGACAAGCAAAGAGCTCTCCTGGTGTAGTTACAGCCCTATACGCTGCAGCAGAGGTGTCTCTACCCCCAGTACAATTTACAATAGCAAAACTGTGCTTTTGCCAGCATGGCTTATCTTATCATTGTCTGAATGACACAAGCTGCGCTGGTGAAAGTATGGTTCTGACTGCATAACTGCGAACATTCACTGCTTTTGGCAGCACAGCTCTGTTTTAGCCTCAGTTGCAAACCATATCCCTTTGCACATCTGACCAGTGTAAATATGCCTGCAGAACTTTATGGCATAGACCTGACCCACTGCAATTTTGCTTCTGGTTTAAGGAGGCACAAAGCACAATTTAATAGGTACAAAAGCATGATGAGTCTTTTCATGCTCATGCCCCACCATTTTCTTCTGCCTCCTCCTTGATTCTTTGCCTACTGCGTCCACTGGCCATTTTTTCCTGGTAATTCAGTCCCTCTCTCCTCTTCCCCAAATCCCATCACTGCAGCCTCCCCCAAGTTACATTAATCTCTGCCCTTGAAAGTTGTCCTGCTTTTTCCTTCCCTGCAGGGTAACTGCTTCCTTGCATACTTTCTTCATGACTGCTGCCTCACTTCCTATTTCTTCATTTCTCTGCTGCTTGCTGGCCCTCTCTGCTGCTTTGTGGGTGCATCTCAAAGCACTGCCGACCATCTTCTCCCTGGGCTGGTCCGTTTCCTTCTTGCTCATCCTCTTTTCTACTTGCACCCTCTAAGCTATAATTAGCTGTGGCATGAGGTTAAGAAAATAATACATGCAGGCTAGAAAAATCAAGAGAAACGTCGTAACAGCAAAATCAGCAAGGTACAGCCCAGCTCCCAACAGAAACTGTCGAATTCTCCGTAACTGAGGATACTTAAAGCTAAACCAAGACAGCATTGAAAAGTATATTGCACAGAGAAATACTTGGCAGCCTCAGAGAATGGATAGCAGGTGTTTTCCATCTCTAATTTGATACCAAAAGATAGTAAGTGATGATTCAGCTGGATATTTGCACCTTCCTTTAGCCGCCGCTGCATCCTCTGGTGCTACTGCAGCCCTTTGAACAACTGAACATGAAGTCGCTGTTAACATGAGCATTTATTTTGTTTGTGAGAGGTTTCAGAATCCCCTTTCCCCAGCAAATGAGACACGGGGAAACACACAGCTGGCTTACCACTTGCCTTCAGGAGCGAAAATAATCACATTTAAGCTAACAATCAATTAGGTGTGAGAGGCTGGGTGGTCAATAAGAATGAAACATGTCAGTACCAAATCATAAGCTGGGCACTAAATACTGACTTCTTTTTGCACACCTGTGTTTTTCGCATTGCCAGGCAACAGAAGCTGCTGGGCAACAATGCAGAGTTTTAAAACAAGTGAAAGTATTGCAGTGGGTGGTTTTGCTTATTGTTTTTTACCCACTCCGTCCCTACGCAGACTCGCTTGCACATGGATTATACAACCTGTTTCTGAGGCTCTACATTAGTGATCACAGAACTGCATGAGAATGTAAATGTCAAACATCTGCCCGCTTGTTTTTTCATGCTATGTTTTTAAACAGTCTATTGAGGAATAAGTAGGCTGTGCTGTTCCAAAATTTGCTAAGTAATTAAATCTGCAGGAGGGAATCTTACTTAGTTTCGTTCATTTAAAACATACTATTTTTAAATACTCCTCTTTAAAGAATTTTTGTTACTAAAACTGTAATAACACTCTTGTGCCTCTGTTGTTTGTTTTGGTTATAAGGCTGAAAGATATGTCAGTTGATTATGCCTTTAGCCATTCTCTATAGTTACGACAATATATCCTGAAAGAATAGGTTTAGCTTGGTGAACTTCCCCTGAAAGGATTTAGAAACACTGGTTATTGTTACAATAGTTTAGGGGAATAGTTTATGCTACTTTTTACATCCTGAAAATTAGAGCTGGGGAAAGGGACTAGTTCATCAAGCTGGTCCAGTCCCAGCAGCAGGGCTGTTCTGCATTGCATCCATCTGCTGGAGACTCCCACAGTGAAAAGAGAGAAGGAGATGGGACCAGCAATTAGCCAGAAACTTCAGGCAGTCCTGCAATATGCCCTACAGGCTGTGATCTANTGGCTTTCAGAAACTCTATCTTCATATTTCCATATGAATCCTTAGCCAAGAGGTAGTCTTGGCTGGCTAGGTGAGTCAGCTCAAGGACTGTTTTGCACTGTTGAAATGTCTCAGAGCAAACAGGGAGCGAACACTTACACTCGATCTTTTCTTTTTGCTGTTTGTTATCACTAACATACTGTCTGCTGAGAAGAGTCACCCAGCAGAGTGGATGGCTTCGTGCCTGGAGAACTACACCAGAATTCTGGGGGAAATACTGATTTTAATTCCAGCCTTGCCACTACCAGCCTGTTGGGATGTGAGGGAGAGTGCTTAAGCGTGCTGGGATACATCAGTTTTTTCACTCTGTAAGGGCTAATGTTAAGATAAGTTTGGACTAAAGCTTTGGCCTTGATCATCCAAAGCTGCCCTTGGTTATAGTGGGTGGGGTTGTTGCAGGAGCAAGTTCCACCACTCCCTTGCTCCCCAGCTGCCCAGTTTCCAGAGGCCAAGGTAGCTGAGCATGGTGGTGCATCACATTTCCCTGCATGGGGAAAATGGGAATGCTGTAGGATGCTGTGTCTTCAGACAAATGCTCTGATAGAGTTTGCAGCTTATGTGTTGTGCTTTTCTGTGTGGTTTTCCAGTGCCCAAATTCATCAAGTTTAATTTTCCAAGCAATTTATAGGAAATATATTTAATTGAACTTTCCCCATTTTATTTTGTATAATTATCCTGCCTCTGTGGTGGTCACATTTGTCAGTTCTGCATTAGTTCTTAAGGGGTTTTTGACCCAAGAAACCTGTGTCTCAGAAAAAAAACCTCTAAGCAAAAAAAACCTCAACCCATGAGGAGAGTTAGCAGTGGCATGTTTGTTCATTTAAAGAAATAACTGGTTGAAACATAAAGGAAATGCAAGCATTTCTTTTGGTCTTAGGTTTTATAAAGACTATTTCTCAAAGCCCTCAGGGCCGTATTCTCTGATCCTCCGAGCAGGCTTTTCCCTACGTTAGTATTTCAGCCGAGTTCTCCCTCTTGGCACAAGCGAGGACATCAGGAAAAGGATGGCAGCAGGAAGACTCCGGATGCTGTGCAGGCATAAGCTCAGGCAGGGCATGGGGCCTCAGATGCCTCTGACATCCTCTGTGGCTGGACAGCCACACGTCAGCGTGAGGGAGCTGGGGCTTGGCAGCTGCCCTCACCCAGCAGTCATGAGGTGTTGTAAAGTCAGGGCCCTGTTGTAAAGTCCTGCCTCTTAGCATATAAAATACTCCTGGTTAGTCATAGAACTGTCTTACTCCAAGCTGCTTTGGCTGAAAGGGATGTGGAAATTTGCAAGAAATTACAGTAATGTCTAAATACCATGATCTAAACCAGAGAACATTGATAGTGTCTCGTAAGACGGGGGGAAAAAAGGTTTTCTAGCTAACCTTTAACTCCTCTCTTAATGCCAATGTTAGCTTTAGTCTCTGTGCTTTAAGACATCCTCAAGCTGTGGCCTTCACGTAAGCTATACATCCTGTTTTTCTTCTCTCCTTGAATACCTTTAATCAGCATCTCTGATATTTGAATTGTGGGTGGGGGCCGAGTTGTCCTTTTCTTGGGACCACAGCAGGTGGCTTTTGTCACCAACATTGCTATGTCACCCAGTGGTGTCAGTGGATTTGACAACACACTAAACACCTTCACAAAACTATTGTTTTTATTTCTACTATTGTTCATTGTATTTAACATCACTGTGAAGGATCAGAGAGGTGTGTGAGGGTTACACAGAAGCTAGAGAAAGTCTTCTTGCCCCTTAGTGTGTTCACCATCACTGTGGGTATTCATGTCTCAATATCCAGAAAATACAGAAACTATGAATAATCTTAGGAGAAAAAAAGACTTAGTACTTAGCCTGTCACAGAGTGGTCAGAGGAGATGGGATAAACCCCAGTAATGCAAATGGTAAAAAGTGCAGAGTGAAGAGGACAGATGTATCATGTAACTCATGTAGTAACATTTTGGGAGAGTCATTCATAAAAAGGGAGTTTATTAGACAAAAATTACCTCTACTTTCTCTTTCACTGTAATAAGTAATAAAAAAAGGAACCATTTGCTCAAAAGTTCACATTCAGTACTAGACCACAGTGGGCTTTTAATGCATTACAAAAGTTCAAATGACAGAAAGCTGGAAAACCAAGTTATTTTAATTTCTCTTGCTCAGCAATAGCCCGGAATTGTAATTAATTCAGAAGCTGTTAAAAGACAAATCACTTTATACTATTTTATAAACCCTGGTAGTTAATGGGGTTTTAAAGTTATGTAATAACTTTTTTTCATCTTTGGGTTTTTTGTTTGTTTTTTTTTAAAATATGTAGCATTAATGTAACACAGCATGTACTGGTTCATCCTTCATTCCATCTTTCTGAAAGAATAGGGATGCTAAAAACATAAATGCAATAAAAAAGCTATCCACATATTTTCTCCAAGCACTAAAATCATTATTTTTTTCCAATGTGAGCTTTACATTTCCACCTTTCTAGAGCAGATTTCCTGAATTGAGAAACACTTCTATTCCATCTATCTGCTTGCTAAACTTCCCACATCGAAGGGCTCTTAAGCACCTCCAAAGTTAAAAAATACATTGAGGGTGGGAATCTTCACGTGGAGGTAATCCAAAATGCCTCAAGGACTATTCTAGAAATATTAGGCAGAGGTCAATGAGACATGCATTGCTAACCTCCAGATATGATTACCCATTCAGAAATTTTCACCAGTTTCAATTGCAGCCATTTGTGTAAACAAATGGCTGTGCAAACCAGGCCCAGTCTCCACGAGTCTGTATGTGTGTGCCACGCAGGCTTAAATCACAGCAGTCTTCCAGTGCGAACCGAATGTTTTGAGGGCTGAGCCTGAGATGGATAAACTGCTCAGGTTTTTGATTAATTGGATGCCTGACTGCAAGAGATACTGAAGAGAAGATGCAAGCTGGCTGTAAAGCTGCTGAACTTACTAGCAGTTCTGACACTGCAGGTTGGCAGGTACAATGGGGACAGAGATGAAAAGGTTAAAGACACTTTGCTATCCATTTATTTTAATGGCTTCCCTTGATTGTTTTTTCGTAAAATAAGAACAATGAGAATGTGCTTTCTCACGTTTGTTGCTAATATTGTGGGGTAAATTGTGATATCGCTCTTCTGTCAGTCAGCAAGTCTGCTTGGGTAGTACTGCACAGAATTCAGTACAGAACAGGTGACAAAAATTCAGCCTGCAGAAACCACCACAACAAACATGCACAGGTTAAAGCTGCAGTTTTATGTTCTGAATACACATGGGCTACCTTTTGGTTTTGCAGTTGTGGCATTTCCAAGTTCCAGTTCACCAGACCTGCAGGTGCTTTACTTGGGAGTCCAGAAGGGAAGAGGGTTATTCCTGAGATGAATCACAGTTCATGTCTTTGAGACAGGACCTGTGTATTCCTGACTTGTATGCCTTTATCAGTATTTGAAAAGAATGGTGCAAATGAAATTAATCATGACATCTTACAGGTAAAACTGTGAAAAGAGTCAGTTGAGGGCTTACTGCTACATACCTGGAATTTAGCCTCCTTTTCCATGTGAATCCCTTTTCAATCAGGAGATAGGATACCATGTAAGCTGGCACAAACCTTTTGCCTAGAGGCCATGACTTGATTTCTTTAAAAAACAGGCACAGACTCCAGGTTCTACCTCACCAATAACATCTTTAAAAGGCCTAGTTTTTGTAGCTCTAGATATAGTGTAAATAACCATTTTCTTAAAGGCAAACTGGTTCCTCCTATACTCACTAGGGCACTCCTCGGAAGCAGTGTTGGTTTACTTTTCTTTTTTTTCCCCATCGAGCTTTCAGGATGGAGTATTGCCAGGTATTTTGTTTTTATGTCCTGTTATTATTTGTCACACAACTCTAAACTGGTACTGGCTTTACAGTGAAATCCTCATGACTCTGAACACCTCTCCATCACTTTTTGAGTCTGCTACACCTTTGAACTTCCACTGCAGGGAGAGTGACGGGAAGGATGGTGCTGTGCACAGTCTAACTACCTGTACGTGCAAGCAGCCGCATCTCGCCTTTGATTACACACAGCATTTGCACCTCCTGTTCCTGTGCTGATGTTCACGGTCCTGTTAAATTCAACGTGTCCTTTAGGTTTCGATGGATGACTGACGCCTGTAGGGACCCAAATCGTGCAAAGACGAAAAGTTTCTGAGGAAACAAACACAACCAGAAGCTGACTCCTGCCCGCGGAGCAGCGGGCTGCTGCCTGCGGCCGCTGTACCTGATGAGGCACCGGGCTGGGAGGCGGAGGAGGAGGAAGATGCACAGACGGCAGCGGAGAGCCCCGGTGAATTCCTTAGAGCCGGCAGCGCGGCACCGCCACCGGCGGCTCCGGATGCGCTCCAGCCCCGAGCCGGGAGAGC
>VXBT01005810.1:181241-257615 GCA_013400235.1 Oriolus oriolus | reverse complement strand
GGCTTACAAAAAACCTTTCCAGACTCCTGGAAGAAACCCTGTGTTTTCCCCCAGAAATACAGATTTTCCAGCTCTGTTCTGGAAACCAAGACTTCCTTTCTCTCCAGAACTATCTCTAAAATTTCCAGCACCAAGGAATCATCTGCGGAATGCGTAATAAGCACCATTTTTAAATCCACTCACCAGAGGTTTCCCTTTACCTGACACGAGCCTGCAGTCTCCCCATACGGGCCACCAGATGTTGCATGCGGACACGAAGGAACACACAGAGGCCAGTGTTAGGTCAAAGAGAAAATGAGCCAAAGCCCCAGCCCAAAGGGCCCACTTCTTTATTTTATACACTTTTAGAAAACCCCATGGATTGGAGAGTGAAATTACCACCCCTCAACCACATAGGTCAAAGGAGAAATCCATCAAATTTCTCCGCCTTAGGAGAAAGAATGAAAAGCTCCAGGCACAGTTAGGATAACATGGCTTATGTTTACAGAAAGTGCGTGAGAACTCTATTTACAGAACTAAAAACATTGAAGAACTGTGAAAATCACGGCAACAGCCGGCCACTTTGTAAGTGATAACACTGAGTCAAAAAGATAAACCTTTTTTGTTTGATTGGTTTTGGTTTTAGTAACTCTATGCTGCATTGGTATGCAGAGTGATTAAGCCCTCTCTTTGCTGTTCAGCACACAAATGGCCAGAAACCAGCATCTCCATCATGAGTGTCATTTCTTCCTGGATTAGGTTTCTGCCATGTATCAGTTGGCTCACCCCTGTAGGAGCATTAACCATTTACATTAAGCAGCTAAAACAGGCAATGTGAATTACCCTTGAGCTATTCCTATTTAAGTACTGTCTGTGAGGATTCATACTTTTCATGTCTTGAGCAGGAGTTTTACCTCTGATTTCAAACCAGGTGTATCTCCAGACATGGCAAAGTGGCCCAGAGATCACGTGGGGATCTCAGAAAAGTGTGCAAAACCTGTTCTTCTGGATGCCTACCTGCAGATACCAGAACTGTGGAATGATAAGGCAATGTGTAAATAAGTTACTGGGTCTTCAGATACTGTAAGAAAACACTGCCTTGCTGGGGGAACTGTTCCTGGATGTTTCCTGCAATATGTGAGGAATGGAAAGAAAACACTGAGAACTGCAGAATCATCTTTGTGCTCCACTGGTGTGCAGCCACGTACAGAATTTCTTTCAGTTTAGGTAGGGTGCAGGCTGTGTCCACCCCTAGGAGGATATATCAGCAACCCACATGGAGCCCAGGGTGGACAAATTATCATGCATATTTAAAAGGCTTTCCTCTTCCTTTGGGGAAGATGAAAACAGGAGCTCCTGCAACACAGTATGCACAAAGGAAGTATTTCACAGAGGTACCAATCAATAAATGATGAATTGCTCTGGGCATGTCTCAGCCATAGCAACTGTGCTCGTCTGATGGGAAGGCTTTGCTTCACATCAGTGAAAGCAGCATGGACAAAGTGTGTGGGAGCCATGCAGTAAGGCTGGGGGCAGGCATGTAGTAGAGAGCAAAATAAGTAGAGAATGGGATATGTTCAAGAATGTTTGCCTACAATGATAATAATAATAATAATAATAAAGGTAAAGTAGCCTGCTTACACACAAGGCTTACTAACTGTTCTAGGGCAGGTGGGATAGTGAGTAGAGTGCAGCATAAATTGTCAAAAGTACCTAAAAATGTGGTTAATTTCTGGCTCTTGGGCACCACTGGTATAATACATACAAAACCATTCGTCTGTCTTGGGCAATGTGCTAAAAATCCCAGGCCTAAGGGTTTGAAAAATCACTTGCTTCTTCACTGCTAAAATCTCAGTCCATTACCATTAATTTAATCATCTGCTTGTGTGTAGCTGGATGCAGACATTCCTTTATAGCCCCATAATGACTTCCTAACTATTCATTTTCAGCTGATAGGCAGGCAATAAACACCTATCCACAGGTCACTGACTGATTTAACTAGGTTCTAGGTTAAAAAATTACAAGATTGCATTGCCAGGAAATCTTCACCCTGCAGTCTCTTGTGCAGATGTTTGGAGCAAGAGTAGCATCCAGTGGTCAAAATGTTAATTACATTATATGAGAGCACTGCATGCTGGAAGCACCTTAACAACTTCAGCTTTCTTGCAGCAAAAAAAAGCAGGTGAGAGCAAGCCTTGAAAATTCAGGGTCGTGCTTACAGTGCACAAAGGAAACTTACACAGTGTAACACATCCGTCTTCCTACAAGGTTGGTGTGCGTTTTTCCTGCTCATGCCACGTGAGATCTACTGACCTTTAAGTTTGTAAATGCTAACACTGAGGACTTTCTGGATGGATGGATGGATGGATGGATGGATGGATGGATGGATGGATGGATGGATGGATGGATGGATGGATGGATGGATGTTGCTGCATATGGATACCATGCAGCAAGTCCTGTTCTAAGGAAAGAGGGAGGAAGGCGAGTGGGGAGGAAGGTGCTGTGACCTTGTTCTGAGAGCTGTGGAATGAAGCCTTGAGCACAGGACACTGCCGAGTAGCTGTGCTTGCGGTGCTGTGACTTGTCCTTGGCTCAAGGACCTCAGGCACCAGGCACAGCTCTGTCGTGGAAATAGGATACCAGCACTGCAGGGGGGGAATAGGTGGAGTTGGATTCATAATCAAGGGAGATAGGAGAGGGGATGTCCTTAGGGGAGGGCAACACCCATCTGATTACTGGTGAGGGCAGCTGGAGCTGTGGAGGTGGAATCTGCCTTCCTCCTCCACAAATGCTCTTTATCTTCACCTGGCCTGTGGAGCGAGAAATAGGGCCAAAAGGTGAGTCACACACTGAGAGGACAAGCCTTGCTTGTGCTTTGTGGACTACAAGAAAAAAGTAACCTCAGATAAAGGCTCTGCATGTGCTCAAGGGCATGGAAAAAGGAGGTGAGCTTCTCACTCTCAGCCAGGAGAAGAGGCTTCATTAATCACACTGCAAGTGAGGGAGCTGCCAGGTGTTCACGGGGGAGCACTGGGTTTAATCCTCCTAGCAACACAGGTACCAGCCAGAGAACAGGGAGCACACTGTCCAACAAGGAAAACAAGGCTGTGAAGACTACTAAACCAGGATGTCAGAAATTTACCAAGTGATAAGTTAGACACCTAGGGCTAACTTTTCCCCCTGGAATTGCAATAAATGATAAAAATTAAAATAAATTAATAAATAATAAATAAATAAATAATAAGCTGGTTTTTGGAGGTCTAACATGCATGTCCTTGTGCTGTGTCAGCACCACAGATGAAGGATCCCAGGAACAAACCTGGACGCAGCTTTATAGGTGTGCACAGAGCTCTGCCTTTCCTAGACAAGGTTCTCTGGTCTCCCCAGCACCAAGAGACTTGTTTTGCTGCATTTCTGTGGTCCTTCAGTGCACCATTACTCTGTGACCTTGAGGCAGTAAAACTTGTCTGGGGCAGTTAATAATTCTCTCTGCTCCCATGCAAACATTAGCCAAGGTAGAGGAGAACCAGCTGCAAGGGCTGCCTCACTTTCTTTTCCTTCCTCCTTTACCAACAGCAGAAATGTTGCAGCTCTAATGCAGAACCACACTTGCCCAAAGTGCTGGAGAGAGGAATTCTCTCTCACCATCTTTCCTGCTGTGTGTGTCTACCCACAAAAATACTGTGAAAAGGTCAGATACTAAGGCATACACAGGGAAAGTTCAACCCAAGGGCAAGAACGTTACTTAATTCCAGGCTGCCTTGCATGCCTGGGTGGATGCACTTGCAAAATTGTTTCTTTCAGGTTCACACTACCTGACGTGAAATGGAGCACCTCCATTAGAAAAACCCTTTACAGAAGAGCTTCTCACTGCTTTCCTAGGAATGCATTGTGGGTTTTCCATCACATATGTGCTGGGTGCAATGATGTCTCTGTGTTATGCTGAGCTCTGCATGCTGCAGGATTGCCCAGCAAGTCTTGGTGGGGTACATGGCAGAGGCAACTTCACATCAGTTTTTGGGACAAATTGAAGGGCTCTCTTCTCCCCACCCCACCTGACTGCTCAGGTAGGCTGTGACACTTCCAGACTGCCAGCAGATGGCTGTGGGCATGGCAGCTCGACATGCTGTGATGGTGTCAGGGCACTAAATGCCACTGCTTCTGTCTCACAATCTCTCAGGTATTTTCTCCAAGGGAGAATGAATGTCATAGAGAAGGTAGATGTTGAGTACAGGGTCATGTGAACCTCCAGCACAGGGACTCGTCCTCACAGTGTGGGAGCCCAAAGCACCACAACCTCTTCTGTCTGATGCACAGTAACCAAACCAGCCTTCCTGCTCGTATCCTGAGATGAGTACACCATCCTTTCCAGCAGAAAGCAACAAAGCCTTCTACTGCCTCACAGAGCAAAACTTGTTTAACTCTCCTCCCTGAAAACGAGACTGGAAGTGCCTGGGAAGATGTGCTGTACATAGCGTGTATTAAAAAGAAGATTAAGAAAACAGACCAGTATCTGTTTCGGGTCATAATTTGCACTACATCCTGCACAGCACATAGGAGAGCAAAGGAGAGGACTGTGCCTTGGCTGGGACATGAAGACTCAATGACTTTCCAGAGGTTTTGATGTCCCTTCTGAAAACCTGAGCACATGGGACACGTTGTGTGGGATGCGTACACCCCGTTTTTGCACCACATTTGATTGTGTTATGAACTATCAGTGTGGCCTGTTGTGCTTTTGGCAGCCTGTGCTGGGGTACAAGGCCAAGGTAGGTTCATAACCCATACAAAGACTGTCCTGAAAATGCTTTGTGAATTCTCCGTGAGAAACTCAAAGTGTTCACAGAAATATTCTCATACATAAACAGAATGCAATTAAAGTATCCCTGAAGTGCATGTACTAAAAAAAGTAAACAGCAGTGAATATGATAACATGTACACTGTGGAGATGTTTAAATTACTGAATAGAACTGATTTACACTAAGACCATGGAAGTTTGGGAGAGGGCTCACAGTCACAGTGGGCGCGTTTTCTCTCTGAGGCTGTTGAGAAAACTCTTGTGCTGGGAGAAGCATGGCTCTGAGGGATAGCAAGTGTCAGCTCATTCCATGTTTCTGTGGTAACAGTGCTAAAAATCTGATCACATCCCATTGTGGAAAGCTGTGTCCCAAGGACACTGCACATATATGTAATTCCCTAGAGGCAGCGATTCCTTTTCAGATATTCCTCTCGGGTTTCATGGTATGCTGATACAGGAAAGCACCCTGGCATGAAGATCTGGTATCTAATGGGCTGCATACTGGCTGCCTGCTGCTTTGCATTTTATTGATTCTTGGCAGAGGCTGTACTGCTTCTTGGCTACGGGACTAGAAGCCTAATTAGCAGCATAAGCAAGGGAGGTCTAAGAGATCATTGGGTGAGAGCTGCTTGCAAGAGACAGGCAAAGGGGTGCTAGGTGTTTGTGCTCTGCAAGCCTTTTTGCCTGTTAGACACCTTCCCCTGAGCCAGCACGGGAAGTGCACCTGTGAGCAATCATCAGAACCAAGCAGGTGCAGTGCCAGAGCTCCTCACACTGCGCCAGTGTGCTCAGCCAAGGGCAGCACAGCACCCCTCCCCACCTAGCAAAAAGGAACACCTGACTGAGAGCGCCTTGCTACAGCCCTCTCTGAATCTAAAACACGTTTTATCTCCCTTGTGGCCATGATCAGATTCCTTATCCAATCATCAGTCCTGTTTTGCAAGCGGTTCCAGAGTCACAGGGGTTTGTGGCTCTGCTTTGCAACGTGCTCGTTCCTTGTGCTTTGCTTGTTACCACAATAAGACCAGCAGTAAATGTAATGTTGCATAAGAAAGGCCCCACTCTCAAAAGCCTCTTAGCACAATAATATTTTCATAGAAAGCAAAACAACTTGCTAAGATTTGTGAAGCTAATAAACTAACCCAGGCTTCTACACTGATTTCCTACGGTGACTCCCAGCACAGCCAAACAGCACAATCCACAGCTCTTTTGTCTGTAAACACATTTCAAGGCCATTTGGCTAGAATGAGGTGTGGGCATGCAGGCTGATTTGTTTAGTGTTTCCCAGCTGTCCTTGAGCTTCTCAGCTATGTCTGAGATAAAGTGTGTTCCACTCTGGGGTCTCATGCCGAAGTCCTGCTGCAGGGAAGCAAGGACTGGTTTTATCTTACAACACCTCTGCAAGCCCTTTTCCCAGACTCGTCTTAGGCACCTGCAGATGTAACCAGGGAAACCTGGGAGTGCAAAGTGATGCAGGAAAACACCTGTAGTCGAACCAAATATTGTGGTTTATAGGTTAGGGGCAAGATAAGTGTTTTCACTTTCTCCAACGTAAAATTATGCCCAAACTGAAGAGCAATAAAACCTCTTGTCAGGTCTTCAATTCCACTCATGTCAGGACACTATTTGAACATACCTCCGCCCCTGAAATGCAGAATTCTTTGGTCCAAACAAAGCAGGTTTAAAGGTAAGCCCCAAGGCATGCAGGTGGGGCAGGAGAACCACTGGATAATAGCATCAAACCTTCCTAATACCTTCAAATTCCTGCATTTCCTAATACAGAAATAGAGCCACTCACCCATACTGGAGAGCAGCTGCAGTTTCATGAGAAATATGGTCCACTAATACTAGAAAAAGAAGAGCCAGAGGAGAAGCACTAGGAGCTAATATATATTAAAAATACTTTTCTGATGTAGATACTTTATCCAAAATCTTTGAAGTAACATTTTATTTCTCCAGAGTTTAAATTTGTCCCTGAAAGAGTCATGGGAATGCAGCGCAAAGGTTCTGCTGCTGCTTGTGATTCAAAAAAAAGTGTAGTTGTTCAAAAGCTTTGAACCAGCCCAGGATTTATAATACTTGTAAAGCTGGTTCAACTAGACTGGCAGAAGGTCAAGGTCCTGCTTTTAGAACTCAAACTTGAGTGTTACCCTGCACAAAGACGTTCTTCCTTCAAGAAAGACTCTGTAGTGCAGACTAAGGCTGTTGCTTTTGCTTTTACAGGGGAGACACTTTGTGACTGTGTTCTATTAAATGTACCTGGGAGGATTTCATACCCTTCTATTTTCCAGGTCATCTGTCCCTCAGGGAGAAGAAATTAAGGGGGGAGGGGACTTAATGGCAGAGACTGACAAAATCATGGTTGATGAAGAAAATAAAAGCAGATAATAACTTTCTCTTAGAACACAAAAAATCACAAGGCATTATGTTGCCTTGCTTTTCACAATTCTTCAATGTTTTTAATTTTGTAGACGAAGTTCCCACACTCTGTTCTATAAACATAAGCCATGTTATGTCTAACTGCTAAGATGTTTTGATTCCTTCTCTCAAGGCGGAGACATTTGACAGATCTCTCCTTAGACCTATGTATTTGAAAGGTGGTAATTTCACTATCCGGTCAGAGAGGTTTTCTAAAGGTCTATAAAATAAACGAAACCCCCCAGCCGAGAGGTTTTTCCGGCTTCCAGTGGGCTTTCTCTCTCTCTCTCAGAGCGAGTGTCTGTGTGTTTCCTTTCGCGTCCGCGTGCGACATCTGGAGTGTAGAAACTTCGTCTACAAAATTAAAAACATTGAAGAATTGTGAAAAGCAAAGCAACAGCATTAAACAAAATAGCTAAAATAGTGGAAAGTACTTCTTAGCACCGTACACCATTAAGCTGCAAAGCTCCTTGTCACAGGACACCTGGAGTCTGGAAAGCTGTTATAAGTTGAGAGACCAATTGGACAAAAAAGAATAAAAACCCATCCAATACTGTTTAATATTAATCACCCCTTCTATCTAAGGTGGTCCCAAGTCGCAAATGGCTGTAGACCAGAAAAATATTTTATATAATATCTCTGTTTTTTCCCTGGGTTTTTATTCCACCTTCTGCTGTTGTTCAGTGTTTTGCCTCATGTAAAGAAGGGATTGAAATGAGGATCAAAATATCAAACCTTTAAAATTATAGAATTACAGAGCTTGAACACAAGCATCCTTAACAGTAGCTGTTGCTCTCTGTCTCAGTGAGCAGCAGAGAACTACCCCCCTTGCACTGGCCACTGTTAGCAGTTTCCCACCCCCCCACCTCTCCCTTGTTGCTGTATTCATGGAGGTCTGGAGTTGAGAAGGAAGGAAACTGAGGATGGCTTGTTGTCGTTGTCCTACATACAGGGCATGTTGCCTGTATCTCTAAAAGAGGGAAAGAATCACTCTAAGTGCCATTGGAATCTCTGAGATGTTATTACCCTTCACTAACCTCATGCCCTTTCCAAGACTAGTCCTTGTTTGTTTGGCAGAATAGTGCTACATCCCTCGGGAGCAGGAAGCTGCTGTGCTCCTCACTGCAGTGCCAGCTCAATTGCATCTGTCTGCCCTGCAGGGGTACCCCAGCACCAAGCAAGAACAGGCCCTTATTGTACATAATCTTGATCCTGAAACTAAATCACACAACAACTGGTAGCCTATTGTTTCCAGCCCTTGGTTCATGCAGGTGTCTCCAAGAGAAGAATTGGAGTATTTGGAGCGCTGGAGAAGGGATGCATGAAGTTTCAGCTTGGTTCAGGATGACTGTGTGACACCCATGGTGTATTTTATCAGACTGGCGATCTCAGCTGGTCTCTCTCGGTTGCCGCAGACGGGGTCACTCTCCCTGCTCTCCGCAGTCACCCACAGCCTGGGAGCCTCCCCGCCACGGGGGTGCCACACGTGCAGAGAACATTGCCCAGCTCATCCCCTCGGCAAGGGCAGATGCTGAAGCTGCCAGAAAAGCAGACCAAAGGGCCATTTCGCTGGCTATCAGAACAGGGTTATTATCTCCCCTCATGTTCCTGCAGAGATGGAACGCAGCCCCACCACAACCTCCCTTTCTCAGGGACCTGCTCCCTAGCACGGCTCTGGCGGCGCTTAAGCAAGATGTAGCCCAAGGCAGACTTTGGCTTGGGATCTATTTTTGTCCCTGTTCCTTTTCAAGAATATAATCTGTTAAATTAAATCAAACATTTTCTTCTGAATAAACAAACCACTACATACTTTCCTTTTGCTCCAAACATACCTTTCAATCACAAGAGAAGAGGGCTTGGCAACTCCAGCTAAAGATGGCCCCCTGAGCAAACAAACAAGCAAGTAAATAAAAGAGCTCTGCAGAAGGCTATCTTTATAGAAAGGACTACTTTTTAACCTAATTTAGAAATTAAGTTATCTATAAAGCACCAAAATAGCAGAGCAGAGAATAATGAATATTGTGAGGTTAGCAATGCCACACTTGGAAATTAAAATTTATAACTAAGATGAAGCAGGAGAGGAACTTCAAAGGATCTGATGAAGCCCACCACACAAGCCCCCAGTCTTTGAAATACCACCAGATCAATAGCTGCATGAGAAGAATATCAGTGCTGTTTGAGAAGGCTGGGGTTTTTCCAGGTCTACTCTTTGTTGTGTTTTTTGGTTTTTGTTGGGGTTTGGGGTTGGTTGTTGGTTTTTTTTTGGGCGGGGGGCAGGAGGTGGGGAGGGGAAGTGTTGGGTTTTTTGATTGGTTGGTTTTGGTTTCTTTTCCAAAAAAAATCCCAGATATAGATATAGATATTTTTTGCTTTAAGTAACACTTACCAGTCAATGAGACTCCTTTTGCATTTTTGAAACTCTCTAGAAAGTGTTCCAATGACTAGTGTTTTCTTTAAAGCTTCCAGGAACTGTTTGGTTGTAAGGAATTCAAACCTTTGCTTTACAATAATATTTTAAAGAATAAAAATCTCCTTCATATTTGAGAAAGCCTGAAAATGCAAAGTCTCATCCACTAGAGTTAAAAATTTTAAATAAAGACACAATATCTCATTCTGTTCCTCAAAATGCCATTGCTGATTTTCAGAGTAATGAGTTTGGGGTTTCAACCATATTTTATTTGAATTTAAAACGAAGTTATTTACAAATTCTATTTGAAAATTACTTTCAACTTTTCCAACAGAGGAATCTATTAAAAATAATAAATATTAGAAGAATGTTTCACCAAATAATGAAGGAAAACTTACAATTTAAACGTGTGTTGCAGAATCTGTAATATAACTCTTCCAGTATATATTCCTAAGCACTGAATTATTTTCAAAGGCAATAGAAACTCAGCAGCTCTGCCATTACAGGGAACAATATTTTCCTTCTTTAGAGAACAATATTCTCAGATTTTTCATCAGACCTTCTTTGGAGAGCCTTTTTAGCAGTTTAAGCTCAATCCTGCACATTACTGACTCGGTCAGGCTCACTCCCTTTTGGAAAAATAAACCAAATCATCATTGGCTCCAGCTGCCATCATTTCCCCAAACTACTTACTGGGAAAAACGTCTTAAAATTATGGCAGTGGGTTCCAGTTAAGCTGTTTTTCTTTAACTGTTCAAATTAAATTCTTTATGTTTGTGGGTAAGACTTTTTGTTTTGTAAAATAGGTGAAAGCAAACAAATGGATGATGATGCACTCCTGATAACAGATGCAATAGTAGAGGAGGAAAAAAGGAAATTATTTTGGGATGCTCCAAAATGCTACGGCAGAACTGGTACAGCCAGCTGCAAGATGGACCAAAACATAACTCAAGCTCATTTAAAGCTTGAAACAGTGCTTTAGAATGCTGGGGTCTGTGTGAAAGAGAAACAAAGAGGGAACAGGACTGAAGCACTTTTTGAAACACTTCCAATAAAGGTGATTCTCTAATTTTGCCTGCCAGAGATAAGAAAGCATTCGATGACTTAATTAACCCACCCTTCCTATGAAAACTATCGCTCTGTAAAATTGCCACAGCCACGTATGAAGCACTGCTGAGGTCCCAGGAGTGGTGGCAGCGGTGCTGGGGGGCCCTGGGACCCTGTCCAGCCCTGCCAGGCCAGGCAGGGGCAGGCAGCCAGAGGCAACACGGGAGACCGGGCAGGAAAGAGGAATGAAAAGTCCTGCAGGGAGTGAGGGCAGCAGGGAGAAAGGAGAAGGAAAAACGGCAAGTCCAAATGCATAAATAAATTACATGGGTTGATATAAAGCGGGGGTAGTGCAGGCACCACACTGCAGCTGATGTCACTCCAGTTCCTTGTTTACACTTTCATTCACCTTAGGCTGACAGTATGCATTTGCTTTTATTACAGCACTTGAAATAACTGGAAGAATAAGCAACCTTGTGCTTCAGAATAATCCTTCTCTCCCCCAAATATTGTCCCTGTTACATTTCCATGGTAAAAGAGCTCTGACACTGCTACTGCAGGAAGTCCATGTGTCAATACCTCCTCCATCATTCATCCTCCCTTCATTCCTGCTAACCCCACTCCCTGCTTTTGAGGGGCCCCTCTGCCTCAGGCTGATACTGGGGGTTGAGCCGTGCCTGCACCAAAGGTCTCTTGGCCCCGGAGGCTCTCGGAACAAGGGCAGAAAAGGAAAGATCCGGTGGGTGCCAGCTGGATGGGTACCACTGTCTCCAGGTCAGATGGGGAGGAACCATCTGCTGACCTATGATGTACTCATCGGGACTGGAAGAAAGAAGTGAAAAATTTCAAGGGGAACAGCAAAACAATTTAAAAATCCCGGAGAAGATGAAGGGAAACAAGCATCAAAGCCCTGAGGGCATTCACAGCCCTGCCTGACCCTGTCAGCCACACTGGGCTCCCCAGCCTGCTGGGGCCCAGGGCCCCACATCAGCTCCCCAGACTGCTACCCCAGCAGCCCTCCAGCCCCCCACAGCCCTGCCCTCCTTGGCCATGTGTCCCACCAAGCCATGCCCACATCCCAGCCTGTCTCCATCCCCAGGGATGTGCCCCCACTGCATGGCTCCTGCCTGGGGTGGTGGGATGGGCCCAGCCTAGTGAGTGGGTGGATTATGAAGTCACCCAGTGAGGATGACCCTTTTCACTGTTTTTCCTCTGGGATATGAGGAAATCTGCCATCCCAGCGGCACCAAGGTGACCGAGACAAACAGGGGCTTTGGCCAAGCCCTTCAGGACAATCTGAAATTCAAGGGCTAAGCACCTGTCTTGCTTCTTCCCCTGCCTCCTGTTGTTACCAGTGTTTCCTTTCTCTCTGAACCCCTTGTCCCTTGGATCACATCTGTCCTCTGGTGAAAACAAAGCTAAAACTCTGTCCTTTCTGGGTCTGTTTTTTCTTCATGGAAATAGAATTGCACTTTAGCTACAGCAGTGGAGCCCTAGATGTTTTTTACTCTTTTCCTCCTTATGTATCCTAAAGGAATGTTCATTCTTATCATTAACCATCCTGAAGGCCATGCCAAAGAAGGTTTTAATATTGTTTGTGGTTTGGAAGAAATGACATGTGATTTTGTTCAAATAAAAGTGCTAGTAAATACTTCAGATGATCCATTCTAGGTGCCTGTTTACAGGCTTTTTAATGACAAGTTGAAGGTGCGTAATGATGGTTCTCACCCTAGGAGTAAGCAGGCTCTCCTCTCCGTATTCTCAATTCACTGTAAATACCTTCAGCTGTAGCAGGATCATGTTTCCACCTTGGACACTGTGTCCCCTTTATCCCATCAAAGTTAAGCCAGCAGAGCACGCCTGAGAGATTTGGGAGGAACCATACTGAAGTCTGACAGAGGCTATTCTGAAAGAGCAGCAGTATCCAAGAGAGCACTAACACCTTCCCAAACGAGTGTCTGGGTAACTCAGGAGAGGTTGCTAAAGGAATGTAAGAAGAATGCTGCTCTGTTCTATCTTTTCTTCCTTGTTTGGATTGCTCCCCTCTTTCAACAGGAGTATCTCAACTCCAAATATTTTTCTTCTTAACACCACCTTTTCCATGGGCATTTTTTCCTCAAAACCACAGTATGCTTTCTTTGACAACAGAAGCCCTCAACTTCTCTGGGCAGGATTAGGAAAGATGCAGCTTAAATTATCAAAAGGGCTATTTCATTAGCACAGCTAATATTGGTGTCCCTATTCAAATACACTACAAGATAACTTTCATTACCCCTTTAAATCCACACAGTTTTCGCAAGTGTGTAAATAAATTTGGGTCTGTTCTTGTTTTACACTTCCAGCCACAGCTATGCTGACCCAGTGCTGCTGATCATTTCATGTCATGGATAGCACGGCCTTGCTACTCTATCCCATTAATGGTTTGGTTTTTTTTTAATTTCCCGTTTCCCAGGAGAAAGTGGAGCCTGGCTCTCTAGCTGTCCCTGCAGTGTAAAGTGAAGTTCTTTCCCTTCCATGTTCATGTGCTCTAGAAGCAAAGTTTTGCAATATTTAAAGCAAAGGTCTCAGGGAACAGACCACAGCCTCCTCACCAGCTGTAATTAATCCCTGAAGCAAATCACATCCTGCACAATTACAAACACAACACAACTGAAGACCACACCTGGTGAGCACAAAGGAGCCTCAGTTAAGAATGAACAAGCAATGGAAAGGTGGTGGGTGTCTTTTATGACATCCAGAGCTGGAGGGAATGTGGACAATTCTGCCAGAGGGCTTCCAGCTGTACCTTTAGGACTGACTTAAATGCTTTCCCTTTGTGCATCTATAGACATTATATAATTTCCCTTTGGTGCCCAAGCCCTAAAAAGCTCCAGTAACTACAGCAGACTGCAGTGGAGACACGGCCTTCATCAATGCCTGCTGCCCAGCTCCCTCAGCAACGTGGTTGTGTGTGGTTCCACACCGCAGGTGATGTCCCAACACAGCTAAAGCTCCACCGTGCTCTGTCTTAGGCAGCTTTGTTTGTTTCTGGGTTTACACGCTCTCAAGCATGTTTCAGTCTGCTTTTCCCTTCCCATTTCACTGTGCTCCTTTTCAAAGTGATGCTTGTGGACAGAGAAGCCTTGAAAAGCATTAACCCAGACCAGCAGGTTCCCTGCAGAAATCAGAGGCAAAGGCCAAAGAAAAGGTAATCTATAGCCTGTATCTCGTTAAGCCACGGGGTACTCAGATTTCAGAAAGACTGTTTTTGAAGTGGCAGGTAGTTTAGAGGCTGACCTGCTCAGCCACAGGACTTCCACGCAACAAGAGATGTAGTTGAATTTGAGCTGTACATGCTAGGAGAACTTCCCCTTCTAATTTTCCGAAGCTGGATAAATCCTCTCAGAACTCTGTGTTTGCAGAGGCTTTTGGCTTTGCACAATGATTTAACTGTATTTGCCCCTGTTTTATCTTCTGTTTGTTTGTGCAATATTTTAATGGCTTTGACTTTGTGACTTTCAGGCATCTAAAGTGCTACAGCAGACGGGAACAATAACATTTTCAGTAGAAAGCCTTGCCAATTTGGGTTTTAATTCAGACTTTTCCAGTTGCTGATCTGTGGTCCAGTGACTTAAATGTATGTCCAAAAAATTCTTTTAGATTTTTTTTTTCTTGGGCAAAAACACGAAGACAAATCCCACGCTCTCGTTTCAGCTCTCGTTTTGTGTCCAACCTGGGCCTTTGAGACCCCATACACAACCACAATAATGTCCCTTTAGAAAAGTAGTTCCTGTGTAAGGGCACACTAAGGGCCCACCAGTGTGCCTGCTTCCTCAAGAATATGAACACCCAAGGTTTGAAATCTGCCTCTTTGCTTGCAGAGTGATGCCATGATGATTTTTTGCTTTTCTTTTTTACCCCTTTCATACACTCTTTTATATAGCTTCATATATTCTTTGTGCTTTTAACTTACATAGTTACAATTCTTTAAGTTTGACAACTCCCCTTAGACGCAGTATTCCTTTAAGCCATGAGACCAAACATTCTAAAAACCCCAGACACCAAGGTCCTCTCCAGAACACATTCTGTAAACAAAGACAGGCCCATCCAGGGGGAGGGTCCCTCAGGTGGGGGGTCTCACCCGAGTCCCTCATTGGGGAGCCTTTGATAGATATGCTAATTTTTGCAAGGCATATAATTGTATACACATCACATTGTGGGTGGCCATTTTCTTCAGTGGGGATTTCAGGGTGCATTTTGATGTGCATTTCATCACACCTAAGGATCCTTAAATAACCGCCGAGGTAAAAACCCTTTACCCTCTTAACTGTGTGCAGCTCTCTTAATTTTAAGACCAGGATAAGGCATGAGAGCAACGAGCCATGCCTTATCATCAACATAAAGCTCCCCAGCCTTAGTCCTGAAGCCTGCAAAGTGGGTTCTCTCCAAAGACCTACAGCTTGAAGCCATAGTACAGAATCCAGGCATGCTTTGCTCACCAGAAATACTCTTCTTAAGCAGGATCCCAGGCTGGTCTGATACCGCCGTGCCCTGGTTGCCACGGAGTCTGAGCTGATGGACAGAAATCCCAGCACTAGATGACTTCAGCTACCATGATTAATTTTTAAGACATTCAAGCTAAAATGTCTCCAGTACTACCTCACAGGTCCAGCTTCAAGGAGGTATCCTGAACATCCAGTTTTATTCAGGCCTCCCCTGGCTTCTATATTTTAAAAAGTTTCCTGAGTAGCAAGTCACTTTTCATGTAAGTAAGGGATAATCAAAGAGTTATCTCGTCAGAATAGCTGCTACTAGTTTTCCAAACAAAATGAGTTGCACCAAGCAAACTACTTTTTTGGCTAATATGACCTCAAAAATTGCAAAGCTCCCCAGCCCTACTACATTTATTGGATATTATTTGTCCATATCTCCACCAGTAGCATAAGAGTGATAAACATGAAAACAGCAGACCCAGACTTCAAGCAAGTCTTGCTGCGTTTCGCATATTCCTGCAAATTCTCTGTAAATTCTTCCCATTTGTTACAGCAGACATTGTACTGAAGGGAAGAAGTTCAAAAACTGGATGAGCGCATCAAGCTTCATCTCTTTGTGCTTAACCTGGGTACCAGTAAACATATTTTTTTTTATTTTTAAGCTGCTAGCTAATACTCTCACACAAGCAGATATCTTGGTAAATTTTTCACAGGTGATAGCAAATCCTGTTTTGCATTTACTGATTATTTATTTAGTAATTTTTTGGCAAACAGTTGCTTTATAATTACTCATCTTTTTAGCACAGGTTAACATTTCATAAATATAGAAGTGCAGAGATTCCCCTCTAAAATTCTACCTGAAAGAAAACAATTTAAAATCATTCAACTGAAGACAACAGCAAGTCTGAGACTAAAGCTTAAGTAGCAACTGGAAATAAATTAATCAGCGTGGTCAGCATATTCTTCAGCATTTTTTACAAGTAACACAGCTGTAGTAAACCTGGCCCTAGCATTCGTCAGCGTTCGTGTTGCTTTGTCCCATGTTCTGTGGCAGTATCTGCGAGTAATGCATTAACAGAAATCACCTTCCCAAGGCATGGAAACACTTTTTTTAGCTCCTGAAGTTATAAACGTATCTTGAATCAATAGAGCTGGCCACCTACTGCGAGAATCGGAAATACTGTGGAAGGTAATTGCTTCACAGCAAATGACTTCACATAATTTGATAGTCGCTAGGTCTCAGGCATTATTCTTGCTGTTAATCCATTGTGATTTATTATCCATTCGTACTCCATTTATATCACATTACTGTTCCGAGGTTTTTCCTGATCCTTGCTTCTCAGAGCCCAGTCGCACATTTCATTGCTGGCAGTTTAAAACAAGAATGAAATAGATTAAACAGTTGAAATGCTGCACCCAGCAAATATGTTTCACTTGTACTGTGTCTGGAGGGTGTCCTGGGCAGTCTAATCTTTCCATTTTTCATTTCTTGTGGTAAGTCAAAAAGAGTATGTCAATAAAGCTCCCCTTTCTGGAGTAACAATGATTAGATTTCACTTCACTTCCAACTCTAGCTACCAATACACAGCACTGTGCCTTTTCATTGTGCAGCTGACATTTATTGAGCATGTGTTGGAATGTTTTGAAAATATACAGTTATCCAGTACTTGTGTTTTCCATGCTCCTTGGGGTTTAAGGGTTGCCAGATTCAACCCCTTCTGGACAGTAGATAAAGACGAGGCTGGCTCATGTGCATTTCCTTCCACTCTGTTTCAGCATTTTCATTCTGTTAATATTTCTCTAGGATGACCCTGTTTGAGGGAGGCCGGACCACATGACCCACTGTGGTGCCTTCCAGCCTTATCCACTACGTGATTCTGTGATTCCCAAGTGAGAGAGCCCTCAGGTGAGGAGTGGGAAGAGTGGCCACAGAGCAGATTCCTCCACAGCTTGTCCAGAGCTGTAACTGGGCTCTCTGCATACCCATGGGGAGCAGGCAGGACAGCCCCAAAATAGCTCTTCACTGGAACTGTCTGTCCAGAATTCCGGCACAATACTTTCACAATTGTCAGTGCTGCATGTGAAATAAGACTTTGTGTAAACAGGGAGGAGAGAGGGCTTCTCTGTGCCAAGATAGCAAGGATCAGCACTAGGACCTGGAATAATGCCCTTTTTTTGCCCCAAAGTCTACAGTGCTTTTGTTGGATTGTTTTATAGGTGGTAAGGCATGGGGTGCAGATGACAGCTCAAAGCTAAGTAACCTCTGATGAGGCTCCTCCTGTTTGCCTCTAAATAAAACTGAAATATCTGAAGCTGAGCTGCATGAAGGCTAAGAACAGAAGGAGGCAGCATTTCCACCAGGTTGGACTAAATGACCCTCACAGCTGCAGGATGATACTCTTCACCACTACCAAAGCACAAGCAGAATTCCAGCCCGTGAGTGACTTGAGTGCTGAGGATCATTTACTCTCCTGGATGATCATGTGATAGTCGGACTACTCTCTAGGTTACTTAATGGATTACCTCTAAAGTTACAGGAGGAGAAGGCATCTTCTCTCTTGGTCCTGCAGCATGGCAGGAGGTTTGTCAGGCTGATGCTTCACTTCCTATCTAGTGAATAGTTCTCCTTGTGCTACACACAGGCTCCTGGCCCATGTTTAGAAATCCATGGCCATTAAAGATGCCCAGAAAGATAGGTAAAACTGCAGGCATTTGTTTTGACAGAAATTCTTTCTGCATAAATGAGACCTTTGTTTCAGCTGACAGTTCAACAGAAGGCTTGCCTGTGCTTTACACGCTTGACATTTTTTGTGGCTAAAGCCCATTTTACATGGTAGTGATACATCAACAGGAAAGTACTGAGCTTTTTTGCTTGACCTTCTGTAGTTCCTGTTCCCATTTTTAGAAGCCACTTCAAATGTTGCTGTTGGTTATGTTCCATTTATATTCGATCTGTTCCTCACGTCACTGTTGTCACTCATACTGCCAGCTATGGAACTGAGAATTATCATTTGTTTTCAATGAAAGTGCATTTTCAGTCTCCTCACCTGTCACTTATTAATTGGAATTTCACCATTACCTGCAAGACACAGGGGGTTTTCTGTGTCTTTACTCATTATATGGTATATGCAAGTTGCAATCTACTGCTCAAAAAGGGATTTTCCTATAGAGCAGCCAATAATAATTTGTGATTTCTGTGGCTTTTGGGTAAAGCTCATATCTCTTTCTGGTAAAACTGTGACATAACAATCACCAACAATGACGGAGTTGCATCCACAACCTCAGATGTCCCTATGGCTTTGCTTTCTATCCCTTTTTGAAGCAAGTGGTATCCCAGCCATGATGTCACCACTTTCTGTTACAATGGGCAGAATTTCCTCTCTCCTTCTCCTCTCATTCCTAAGCCAGAGATGTGAAGCTGATGGAAGAACTCTTCCTCTAGTCCTGCCTGGCAAGAGCTGGTCATATCACCACTTCTTGTCTGCAGGCTTGATACAACTGCCCATTTTCCTAAGGGATGAGGGTCTGAGGTGACAGTTTCATCACTCAGAGGCCTCCAACTGACAGGCAAGTCTGTCTCTAAATATAGCATGTTGTATCCTCTGCTACAGTCATTCTTTTGCCATAAATGTACCATTAATCAGGGTGTTAAAAATGGGTTCCATTTATGTTAAAAACAGGAGAGGTATTCCTGCACATACCAGAGGTCTTCACGGAGCAGCAAACACTATCATTGTCCTTGTGGACACAATCTGAATGGTCAGTGTGTCTCCACAGAGGACCCTGTAGAAAACAGGACCTCCACCAACTGTATTCAAACAGATCTGATTCCTCAGAGCTCATTTACATCAAAGAGGAAGATCCTGTTTAAAAGTGTGTTTGTCCTGGCTCCTTCTCCAACACCCGTTTCATTTGTGGTGAGCAGGATGACTGCTGTGCTGCTGGTCTGAGTCCATCCCACTTCCAGCAGACAAGAGATTGTTACTAGGAGCTCTCCCCTGTTGGACTCTCAGGGGGTCAGTAAAGCACAAAGCTGAAAGTCACTATGGCAATGACCGACCATAGGAATTTGACCCAGCTGGCTTTTACAGCTGTAACTACATGAACACAGTTAAGGAAGGAAAGGTCTGGAAATAGCTGCCTTGGAGACATCTGTGGGGAAAAGGACATCTGGTCTTGAGACAGACTACCTTGGGCAAAACCCAGGTAAAACTTCCTAGGTTCAATCTCACTGAAAGTTATTATATCATGTGGGCATGACTTGTAGTTTCCTTTGAAACATCTGGGGTTTTCCCAAGATAACCTACTCATGGCCAAATGTCGAGGGGTGTTACCCTGAAAGTGAACAGGCAGTGATATTCCTTTAGAGCATGTTGTATTTTGACTGAATTATGTCAGTAACAGTTTGCTGAGCCTGAAACCAAAATACGTTTTGCTGGGGCTTGTCAAGAGAGCTTTTACTTGGCATATGGTTTGCATAGTCACCCCTGAAACAACCTGAGCCACGTGAATATTTAGGATGCATGGCTTTGGCCTGTATGTTTGAACAAAGCTTTAATTCTCTCCATGTTTTCTGAGCACCAAGATCTTGGTAGTTCGGCAGAGCGGTAACTCGGCACAGCAAATGGAAGTGCACCTAAGGAATCCCCCTGCTGATGACTGGTGTTGTGAGCAATCATGAGTCATATCTGGAGCGCTCTGAGAGGTCAGCCGGAGGGTGCTGCTGGAGAAGCACTGAACTGCAGCTCCTGGGCAAATCCCGTGCTTTTTGGCGTGACACTTTTCTCGTAAGTCTTTGCAAGCTGCCCTGCAAGGCCCTTCTGGAATCATCTCCTCCACTGCTCTGGCTGACTCATACCCTACACGTGGAGCAATGCACGGGTGGGCACTGTACACCAAGTCCTTACAGAAATGCAGGGGGCACAGAGGTGATCCCCCATGCTGGCAAGGAGACAGATGTCTCGAGTTCCAGTGCAGCGACCACAAAACCTGAACGCATTTGTGTTGACCTACATGTCAGCTACAAAGGGCATCCACCTGAGAGGTTCAGCCTAAATTGTAGTCTGTACAGATCAGGATGCTCCGGATTTCCCGTACGGGACAAGATCTTATCTCAGGCATTCACAGGAATGTGGTACAGGTATGAGCAGGATAAAGTATGTTTGCAGTACAGTTTTGGTATGGCATAGTTCCCCTCACCATCTCTAGTTCTGGATAAATGCTCCCAGGGGTGTTCAAAGAATTTCTTGGGTTTTTTAATTTTCTAAGCACAGAAGACTTTGACCAAAGACACCACAGTGTGAGCAAATTACAGATACCTCCATAAAAGAGTGAATATGCAGAAGAGGTGGGTGCCCTGTGGCAGTAACACTGGCTGGGCTGGCGGTGACAGGGAGCTGGCAGCAGGCTGGCAGGTGCTGTGTCACCCTGGCAGGCATGAGGACAACACAGCAGGCAGGAAAACATTCTGCAAGGGCTGTCCCAACTGGTCCCTTGAAGCCTTGACCACTTGGTTGGCACACTGTGCTCAAGCCACAGCCCCTGGAAGCTCCCTGGCAGCCCACCCAAAAGGCTGAAATCCCAGCCTTGTTGCCTGCCTTCAAAAGCTGGCTGTGCAGAAATGCAGGACCAGGCTTTGCAGGGCCTAAGGCTGGGAAGTAGCCATGGACAGCCCCTGGTGGGAGGCAGGGACTTTTGAGTGGGTGTGGCACGGCTGATCATGGACCCTAAAGGATCCTGCTTTGTTTGTCTCCAAGACTTTGCCTTGTCATCCTAATGCAGCAAGTGATGAACTGTATTTCTGATTTCTGATTTCTGTGTGCTCGCAGCCCCAGCTGGGAATGCCCAGCCTGGGAGTCACACAGCTCCACGTGGACCCCATGGAAATTACCCAGCATCACATCTTGAGATGGAGGACAGAGCCATGGGGCAAACACATGGACTGGAGCAGCAGGAGTAGGTAGGGCCCACATACCACAGCCAAGTGCCCATGTGCTGTTTCCTTTGCTTGTGCACGGAGCACGTGGGAATGCGCGCTCACAGCTCTGCTGGTGCTTGTACACAAACAAGGGGCCAGCCAGGCCTGCCTCCCGTGCTGGATAGGGAACGGGAAGAGACAGCTAAGCAGGCACAAGGCTCAGTGTGTGTGGCAGATGCAGGGGAATGGAATGGTGTTAAGCTTGTGTAAACACACACGGAGCTCACCATCTAGGGAGAGAGGTGGCTGGTGGCAACACCAAGCACTAACGCAGCCCAGATCTGCATATCTGTCAGGAAAACAACATTTTGGGGTTCAGTGATCAGTGCTGGAGTTTTTAAGCAAGGAAAGACCTGCAGTGTTTAATAGGCATGGTGGAGGCACGAGCTACAGGGATTGCAAGTGATGAAGTTTATTGCTCACTGGCCAGTTTTCTGCTTCTCAGTGCACAGGACTGAGGTAAGCCTTGAGGGGACACATCTTACAGCTCTTCCAAGGTGGCCTTGGTGTGAGGCTCTCCTCCAGAGCTCAGGAAACCCCACTCAGGTCCCCACCATACTTTTAGTGGATTCTGTTTCTTATGAGGTAACAAGGTTATGCCTGTGTGAGAGCCCAGCTTCCTGCCTGTGCTGTGAAGCTGTGTTACACAACAGATGTATTGTGGCACCTGAAAATAGTGACCTCCAAGTGATATTAAAGGTCAAGACCATGTAAACTGCCAGAAAGCTTAGCCTCAAAGACACTGCAGCAGGAGGATCATGGGGGTGCTCTAAACAGGCTGAGGCCACTCCTTTGCTATTACAGCAACTACATCATCTAAGTCCCTGCACAAATTCAGCGAGCTTACTCCTAAATTAGCTAGATTTCTGTTCTCACCTTACTGTTGTAAAAGGCCATTGTAAAATATGTTAAATGCCACGCACCCTAAGAAACCAACCCAAACAAACTCAACCTTCAGCAGGAAATTCTGTGTATCTCCCAGGGTTTGCTGAAAGTAACATTTAGGGCTACACCTCCAGCATCCTGCCTGCCCAGGGAAATGTGGCATTTGTGAGGAGCTGCAGGAGGATCACTGTCACAGAAAGCTTCCCTGTTGGCTGTGCTCCAAGGCTTTAAAACTGAGATCTTCCTTTAGATCAGTGACACTGTGGGAATACACACTTGGCTTCAGAAGCACTGGCAGAGTGCTCAGCTGACCCTGTAACCGCAGTGCAGCTTCTCACACCTTGCTGCTTTGCTGCTTTCTGCTCACTGAAGACAATCCTGGGCCTGGATATGCAGTCAGAAGCCACCATTTTCAGAGCCAAGATGTTGATTAGAGGTGGGTTGGTTCACCAGACATGTCACTTCCCAGGGACATGGGACCCTGCTCCATCTGTATTCCTGCGCATGAAGGGCCAGGTACAACAAAACAGCTGGTGCAGCAGGAGCTGGCTGTCCAAACATGCTCCTATTATATGACTCAATGGCACTGTGGGTTTATTTCTAGCAAGAGGAGAAGATTATATGAGTAAGGTTATTCTTGGTTGTGCAGTCCTGTTTGTTTACAGGGAAGTGCATGCATGCCTGTGTCCCCAAAACAAACTCGAAATGAACAGCGCGCAGTTGTGCTGCTCACTCTTTTCAAGACAGCTTTTCCTCTCAGCTCCGCTTGCCCAAATTTTCTGTCTCCAGGAGATCTGTCCCAGGGTAACTCTCTCCATTACTTTTCCTTGTTTTTCCTGGCTTCCAGCCTCTAAAATGCTTTCAGCAGCCAGCATGCTTTCCTCAGCATTTGCAGCTCGTTCTATCAGGCCAGGTTTTAGCTCCTGATACACTTACATGCAATGTATTATGTAAGTTCCTACCATTTTGAGCTGTTGTGGCCTTCAGAGGCTGTTTTCCTCTTTCCACTTGACTTGGAGAAATCCTCCATAGATTACCCACTGTTCCTAACGAGGTCTCTGCCTTTTGCCCACAGAAGGCTATTTGATTTCAAATTTAAATAGCCTGTGCTAGAGCAGTAAGATAGACATTTAATCACTTGTGTGAATGGTAATTAAAGGACAGATCCATCAGTCCTCCATGAGAAATTTTACAGCAGAAAATTATTTGAAATAAGCAGAAGTTTGTATTGCTGCACACTAATTATTCTGTACTTCCCCCTGTGTTGTTAACATGCAGTAAGTTCAAGGAGGTTTCAGTTCAGAAACTTCAGGTGCCCTGAAATTACTCTCACTGCAACCTGCTCCACCTCCATAGCTCTGCTTAAGCAAGGAAATTCCTAATTTCAGGAGCTGCTTCCATTTTCTTTCCTATTTATCCTCTCACAAACACTGAATGTGTTGCTTCAGAACATGTTGTGGTGTAGCTCTGCCTTGGCAGTGGAGAGCAACTCAGCCTAACACCAAAGTGCCTGAGTTTTTGAAATCAGGTTCTTTACAGAGATAGATTTTTTTTTCATACTATTTCTGGAGAGGTAGCTGAATGCTGGTGAAGGTGAGAGCTAGCTGTAGACCAGGGGTAAATGGGAAATAGAAAAACATTTCAGTCCAAGCAGCCTGCAGTGACCTGAGAGAAGGGCTCTGTCTGCACCATAAGAAGTGCAGCATTATAGGAAGGATCAGCAGAGTGAAACAGTTCGTGCTGAAAGCCTGACATCTACATTAGGTGCCTTTTAGGAGGGTTACTTAAGACCAGCTCGTCTGGTCCACTGGGCTGAACACACACTTGTGGTTCATACACATCAAATGTGCTCCTGGAGTATCTCATGGCTTAATTTAATCTGAAAGGAGTCGAGTGCACAGGCTCCAAGCATGCAACACCAGATGCAGTAAGTGGGGACCACTGGGCAATTTGTTTCAAAAGCACATTCCTTAACTAAAACACTAATGTTGACAAGGCAAAAGACTGCTTGAAACAGATTAAATTTAGACTAGGTGAAGGAAAGTTTTCCCTGTGTGATGTGTAGGAACAAAGAAGCTGCAGGTTCACAATAAATTGCGGCTGACAAAAAAACCCCAGCAAATAAGTATGCAGTTTCTTCTTCTTTCTGCATCCCTCTCCTTCTTCCCTGGTACACCACAAAGGAAGCTGAGGTGCTTAGCTCTGCATTCTGTATGCAGAAGAAAGAAGCCAGCCGTCTAGAAATTAGATATTGCAATACAACCCTACAGGATCTAATAACAAGCATTTTTAGTTTAAATTAAATATTACTCACCTCGTAATTTAGATAGGGGAGAGCCACATTTTGCCTTCAGTAGAATGCATACTGGAGTGAAATTTATTCTATAAATATTTAAATAAAGGACATTTATTAAATTAGTTTTGCTCTCAGTCTTTCTATTTGCTGCTATTTGCTATCAAAAGTTGCATTGTGATTTCAGCTCAGTTCTTCCCTGGAGGCTGTAGCCACAATAATATTGTTTGATGTAAATAGGCTGTGGTGACTGAATTTTTTTACTCCAGTAAGCATATTGCTTGGAACATGCTGCTCTCTCCCATGGTCCAAAAAACTGTGAAGGGATGACTCATAACTAACAACTGCTACTGATCTCATTTCCCTTACTCAAACTCCACAGTTTATGTACAGTTCTGTGTGTGAATGTGTCTCCAGTCTTGCCTTATTCAGCCTTAGGAGCAAAGAAGGGAGTTTCTTTCCTTCTTTTAGTGGACTGGTGCTCATCTTACTAATTTAATGCTCATTTACAGGAACACAATGGAAGTTTTAAGTACAGTTTATCCCATAGCGACTGCATGTGGTATTTTTAGAACTACTTTCTAAGCATTTTTAAGATAGATGGCCAGGTGGACTTGCACCAGCCTAGACTTTAAGGAGCTATTTATATTATGCATTACCCACTCTGACCTACTTGTCTGTGCATAAAGATCTCTGCATGTGACACACTTCCTTCCTGGGATGTAACTAGACTGCTGTTGTGGTCTTCCCCTGCTAAAATCAGCCACAAAGATTTTTGTGCTGCAATAATCCTTCTCTGTTCATGTTTATTTTAGTGGTTCTCCCGTTGCCTCCTCCCTTGGCTTTTGCATGTGTGCAGCGCTGCTGCAGGCTCACTGTGGTGGAAGTCACGGCGCTGTGCCAGCGTCAGCACAAATGCTGGCACAAATGCAAGTGCACTCTCCTGCCTCAGGGGTGAGCATACTGGACCTCATCTTCTCCCTTGCCCTGTGTTTCTGCATTGTGTTTCCTCCTGGAGCCGCCCAGAGGGCCTCAGAAAAGGAGGTGATGCAGGGAGCTGCGTGATCCCCACTACAGACGCTGAAATTTTTGAGAAAAGCAGTAAAGAGACTGGCCAAGCGAGATTGTTACTGGGCTAATAACCCTAATAACCAAAGGCTACAAAGATGACTTGGGATCCTGAAGGGAAGACTACTTATGGCTGAGCCCACACTAAGCACTGGGCGGGATTTATTGACATGAGTCACACACATTAATCCTCACCTCAAAGCTTCCATTTGGCACCGAGCTCTTGCTTTTCAGTCTCCACTGTCATCCTTCAGCTAAGCAGTTATTTTCTATCAAGAGTTCAGTAAAATCTTTACCAAAAGTGTTCCTTATCTGAGTATAAGAGAAGGTGAACAGGTTCTCTTAGAATAAGACAATTAGCCGGTGTTCCTTATACCACATTGTTCACCGTGCTAGCAAGGCCAGCCAGTAGGAGAAAGAAATGAAAATTCATGCATTTTTCAGGCAAGCTGCATTAATGTTATTAAATCCACTACAGGACTAACTAGGCTTTGATAGAAAGTACCAGTTTTTACCAATGAAGTCCAAGGTTTTGCACAGGACAGAAGTCATCAAAATATAGTTTCAACAAGCTGTTCCCCACAAGCAATCTCATGAGAAGGTCACGGACTTTATTAATGCAATGACATTTGCCATTTCATAGAATCGTAGAACATTTTGGGTTGGAAGTGAGCTTTAAAGGTCATCTAGTCCAACCCTTTCTGCAGTGTTCAGGGAAATCTTCAACCTGACCTAGTTGCTCAGAGCCCCATCCAGTCTGGCTGTAAATATTTCCAGGGATGGATCATCCACAACTTCTCTAGGCAACCTGTTCCAGTGCCTCACTACCCTCATTACAAAAAAAAATTAAAAATAATTATATTTTCCCTTATAACTGGTCTAAATCTACCATCTTTTACTTTAAAATCCTTACCCTTTGCCCTATCACAACAGGCCATGCTAAAAAGTCTGCCCCTATCTTTATTGTAAGCTTCCTTTAAGTACTGAAAGGCTGCAGTGAGGTGTCCCTGGAGTCTTGTCTTCTCCAAGCTGAACAACCCCAACTGTCTCAGCCTTTCCTCAAAGGAAAGGTGTCCAAGCCTTCCTGTCATTTTTGTGACCCTCCTCTGGACTTGCTCCAACAAGTTTTTTGTGCAGAGGGACGCAGCGCTACAGGTGGGGTCCCACAAGACTGAAGTAGAGGGGCAGAACCACCTCCCTTGACCTGCTGGCCAGGGTTCTTTGGGTGCAGCCCAGGATGTGTTACGGCTTTCTGGGCTGTGAGTGCACACTGTTGGCTCACATCCAGCTTTTCATCCACCAGCACCTTCTTCTTAGCAAGGCTGCCCTCAATCTGCTCATCCCCCAGCCTGTACTGACACCAGGGGCTGCCCTGACCCAGAGTCAGAGCCTTGTACTTGGCCCGGCTGTCTCTTCTGAAGTTCACACGGGGCCACTCCTCAGGTTTATTCAGGTCCCTCTGGATGGCATCCCAGCTCTCAGGAGTGTCCATTTATTGCAGAACTCTCCATTACAGTAGCTTCAAGAGCTGACCTGTTGTGAGTAGCAGCTGGCACCTCCACGTTTCCACACAGTAGGGGTCACACACATCTGATCATGCTATGTGCTGACCCTGGGGTATGTGTGCAGGTTTGCAGAAAAATGGTACCTTCACTGCCTGTCATACCGAGTCTTCACCAGGAACACGTCTCACCACACCTGTCTTCTTCTACTTCTAGATTAACTTGGTAGTGAAACATGCAGAAAGTTGTCAGAAAGGGAACATGGAGGGAATAGCTCAGAGGAAGGAGAAGATAGAAAAAGCTACATTTTATTCTGCCATAGTCCCAAGCTGGCATTGAGTCCAAGCTCATCTTCTGTCCATGCTGATGGAGACAAACCTATTATGTACACAGAAGCTAACACAGGCCCAGCTCAGGGGCAAAACCTAAATGCATACCCATTTCAAGGGCATCCTAGGCTGGGAACACTGTTTACATCTGTATTAGTAAATTAAATGTGCTGGGAACTGTCTTATCATGGGGATGGGAGGCAGCAAGGGGGACCTAAAAAGACCTAGTGCACTAAAAACTGTTCTACAACCAATAGTTAGAAGATTAAAGAGAACTGGCATGAAGTTCATGCTTTAGACAAATACTTGCAGAGGTTGTGGTGAGAGCTCATTGCAGGAAATGGACCAGGGGAAGCTGCTCTTTAAAGATTCAAGATGCTATTAGAAGAGATTTCCCTGTCTCATGATGTTTATTAAATATCCAGATTTATTCAGGTGATAAGGTCAGACATTAGTACCCAGCTCCTATGTTAATATTTAATATTATTGACCCCCATTCTCATGTTTCAGGGGACCATGCTGGAAACTGTCTCAAAAATTACATGGGGATGTGTTACATAGATACAGGGAAAGACTAGCTGTAGCACTAATTTCTTTGTTGCCTGAAACTAGTTTCCTTTTTTTTTCTCATCTGCAGCTTAGTAGGTCCTGTAGGGTACGACAAATATTTATTCTCAGCGTAGCATTTTGCTGCACATACAGAAAGGTTGTGGCTGTTTCTCGATGCTCCCTGGCTGCTGCTTCTGTGGCGGCGCCATTCAGTGCAAACAAAGAGAGGAGCAGGGGGAGCGTTCGTTTCAGTCAGCACCGCCAGTTCACAGCATCAACTTTTTTCTCCTGAGCTACAACACCCCAGTGCCAAACATGGACCTTGTGATCCCCCTTTAAACTGTTCTGTAGCCAAAAAACAGAATGTTATCCGGCAGCATAGCTTCATTTACCGATCAATTAATGAACACAGAACTACAGATACCTGATTACTGTTAGATAAATGTGATAGTGGCAATACATTGTACTCATTACATTGAGTTTATCCCATAGCGACTGCATGTGGTATTACTCATGACATTGTACTCATTGAAGTTAGCCTCAAAATGTGGATACTAAATGACTGATCACTGCATCTGCTGATGGTTAAAATCCAAACCTTTTGCAAACGTGTAAAAGAGAGTTCAATGCCTATATTTAAAAGGGAAGGGAGAAGCACACTTGAAGATCATGGACACCAGCTGGGAAGCAGTGGACAGCTTGTGAGTCAAGACCTCTGTCAGCCACATGTGAAAAAAACTATGAAGATGAGAGCTTCAAGAAACTACGGAGATGAGAAAAATTAATTGTTACAGTATTCGTGTATTTTTACAGATTCTAACCTCAGAAAGTCAGAACAAAGAAGAATAAGTAGTTAGCTTTAGCATGACAAAATAATCTTGGCGGGTACATATGTTATCAGTGATCTGCAGTAGGTCATTCACAACAGCTGAGGTGCCAACATCTGCCAAGTAGCTAATTTTGTAGGTAGGTTGACCTCAGATAGGACTGATTTCTAAATGAGCTGGGACACCTGCGTGAGTCACAGGATGAGGAGAAGCTGGGAAGGCTAACTTGAACAAATTCCAGAACTGTAATAAAATAATGTGCAAGTATTCAGCTGAGTATGGTACTTAAAATCGAGGCATAGGGGTAGCTTTGAAAACAACATCCTCTCTCTGCAGGACAGATGCCTTACACACAGGTTATAGACACTTCTAGGGTGAGACTGTTTCTTTTTAATGCTTATTTTGTACAGGACTGAGGGAGGTTATGCTCCATATTTGAAGCCCCAAATTATTGTTATGAGATAGCGCGTAACAGAAGGGAGGATATTTTCCCTGCATGCCTTCAGCATTTCTCACTGTACTTGGATGTGACATCACCATTCTCAGGAGGGGAACATTTTCAGGCATACAGTTTTTCTGCATAATACTGCTAATAATGCTACTAATTATATAACAACAAAAAAGTACATAATAATAATTATTATTGTATCTTATTACATAATGACTTAATAAATACAATATGTTATTATGTATGTTAATATGTTACATGGTAATTATGCTATTAATTTGTTATAATACTAATGACAATAAATATAACAAGAACAATGAAGCAAAAATAGCTTTTCTCTCTCTATGCTGATTCATTCCATGTTCTTTGTTCTAGACAGAGGAACAGTGTTACCTGAGCCCTGTATCCTTATTCTCCCTTATGCCTTCCAAACCGTGGAGCAGTTTGAAGTCAGCTCTTATAAAATGCAAATGGAGCTTAGGGAAATGCTGCTATTCCTACTGTAGCTCCCCTGCAGGTCCAGGCAGATGCAATGAGATCACAACCAGTAGTCAGAGCACTTAAGAGTTTGTCCTGATTTCTTGAGCATTGGATCATCTCCACACCAGCACAGACAGAGGAGCAGATGTGGGGTCCCAGTGGCATGTCACTAACTGGGAGATGCTGCTCATCTGGGAGCAGCTCCACATCTCCAGCTTCCGCAGGAAATCTTGGTGGCTGTTTCCAGGATCGCTCAGACATAAACAGCAGGTACTCTGGGGTCAGCGATTCCCTGGCTTAGCAGAGCAGCTGCCTGCATCCTAGCAGCGAGCTCCCGTGCCCTCGTGTGAGTCAGAGCCACAGGCTTCCGCACACTCGGACACAAGCATGCGCTACCGCTCCTGCCTTGGAAATCCCTAGTACTTTAGAAAATACTCAGCTCCGATGTCTCCAGCCTATGATTTTACAGCACCTCCTTCTTTTTACTTTTTTAACAGTTATCTTGAAAGCAACTGATTAGATGGAAATCTCAGCTTCCTTTGAATCACCGAATCATTTTGTCTTTGTCTTCACCTCATAGTGTGAAACACGATATCAAAAGGCTTAAAAAAACAAGAACAAATAAGCTCAGAAGGCCTTTACGTTTTCCAGAGCCTGAGAGAGAGCAGAGCTGGGCCTGGTGAGTGAGTGAGTGAGTGGGTGGGTGTGGGGGTGTGTGTAAGCACTATTTACAGGCAAAGAGCCCCCACCTGGCTTTAAACAGCGGCCATTGTCCCCCCCAAAGGCCTGCAAAATGCTCCGTGACTTGCCCACTCTCCAGGGCTGCCTGCTCCCTGCAGAACTGCACCTCCTGGTTGCTTCTATTTCAGGTGAGTGCTGATAACACCTTGTGGAGAATCGCAAGTTAAACACACGTAAGAGAAAAAGACAAAGCCTACCGCTGATAGCAGATAAAATCGCCACATACACTTAACCGGGGTAACCTTATCTTGTTATCTTAAATTAGCAGAGTTCAATCTAATTAAGTGCTCACATGGAAGAAACCCAAGTTGTGGTGTGACTAGTCAGCCTGAAGGCTCTTCTAACCACAGCACTGATACTGCTCTGCTCTTACGGGGTCTGAGAGAAGGTACAACTCACGCCCCAAATGGTTTGCAAGCTAAAGCCTGATCTCTCAGAAAGGTGGGCGGGCTCTCATTTTATAGATGCGGTTTGCATTTTGAAAAATTAATATCTGATGGGTTATTTCAACTCTTAAAACAAGATCAGCATATGCTTGTGCCTTTTTTGCTGTTATCAGCTGCATTAACTATGCCAGGGCTGTTGCCTAATACACTCACACTGATAAGTTATATTACACCTAAACCAGAAATCCCTATAGAAGATAAGACTCAGGGAATCAAACTGTATTGAGGTTTATACCTTGATTTATTTATTTATACCCTGAGGTTTATCAGCAGCAGTCGTTGATAAATTGCTGTTGTGGACTTGTCAGATATACTCGAGAACCAGCGAAAATTGTAATATTGAAAGATTTGGATCCCAAAGCTGTGACCCAGTAAATTCAAGAGCCAACAACACCCAGGAGAACATTGTCTCTAGCTTTTGCATCTGCTGATATTACTTCCCACTCCATATAGCCGGGTGCCCTCTTATATCCAGATGGTCTTTTATGCACATCTGCAGCACAGCCTTGAAGTTGCACAGCTGGATCTCACTGGAAACACCATCACCATGCTCCAGTCAATAGATTTATACCTGCCCAGATGGACACAGCCAGCCTGTTGTATGCAGCCATTTTGTGGTATCAGCAGAGCTACCTGCCCCTTACTATTTTTCATCTAAAATTCAACTGAACCCTCTTGAACACAGTGTGCACCTCAGTTCTTTGTGTCCAGGTCTGAAGATGGCACGGACACTGAGAATTAGCATGAACCGTGAGGGAGCATGTCCCGAGCAGGCCAGCGTGTGTGAGCCGCAGTCGGTGCTGGTGAGGTTGCACACAGCGCAGCACCAGGGCTCAGCTGGCAGATTGCTGGTCCTTGCTGTCTGCTCCATGCAGAGCACAAGCCCCAGGGAGCCTGGGGAACTCAGCTGGAAGGAGAGCAAGCTGGGGAAGAGAACAAGCTCTTGCACTTTGCTCCGTTTGCCTGGGAGGGGAGACCTGCAAATGAAATATCAACTGGTTCCTTCATTCCTCCATTTGTACAAACCTCAAAAAGAAGGAAAAAAAGTGGCTTGGATAGCAGATACAGCCTCCCACGCTGGTTCATCTCAGCTTCTAAGGGGGGGAGTGGGGGAGCACAAACAAGCATCTGGTCTTCCTGGTTTTCATCTGACCCATGAATCTAAAACCCTGTGAAATTCGTCGGTGGGAGGGTTTCTCCCAGGGAGCTGTGCAGCATTCCTGGGAACAAAGAACAGCTCAACACCCAAAGCAGCTCACCTGCAGAAATTCTCAGCTATTCATATCCCTAAGGAGGCCTGAACATGACGCTTTCTGCTCCTTTTCTCCACCATTTGGGATGCCACAGCCCAGAGGCTCAAAGCCCTGTGCCTCAAGTTCATCTTATAAATCCCCTTCCTACACACTCTGTCACGACTGGCTGGCAAGCCTCACGTGCTGTCAGAGGGGATCTTGGTACCTGTGGGCTGCTGAAGATCCTCAGGGCTCCGAGCACCTCCTGCACTCAAAGGCAGCAGTGCTGCTGCCAAGGTCAGTCCCGTTTCCCACACACAGCGCTACAGAAGTGGGTTTCGGCCAGGGACACGAAGCCGGCAGAGCTGAACCATACCCGTTGGAGCTGCTGGAGAGTCCACTGCACATCTCCAGTGGGCTTCAGCACCCACACTGAGCTGCAAGAGAAAGGGAAGGGGCCAGCCAGGCAAGAGATGCAAGCGACAGAGGTAGTGATGCCTGGTCACAGTTGGAGCTGAGTTTTAGATTTACCACACCATGGTTAAAACAAACAGCTGGTGCCAACACTCAATACATTGAAGTCAAATATGGTCCATTTTTAAACAAAATGAAACTCAAGTTGTTGGCCACAGTCATAAGCTGGTGCACAGTCTTGAGAGGCTGCAATTAAGCATGCTGTACAGAGGAAAGTGATAACCCAGAAACTCTTCAGCCCTTGGCCATCACACGCGGCCGGTGAGCGCAGACCTGGGGCTCGTGGGCAGGGCTCCCAGCTCACTTGCATGTAACGTGACAGGCTGCCTCCAGCCATGTGTCTGTCAGTCTCCCCATTGCCCTCCACCCTCCAACATCACAGGGATCTGGAGATCCCCAGTGCTTCTAACAGCTGCCCGTTTATCATGGATGAGCACTGTTACTGTTGTGAGAAGCTCTTGTTGCTTCTCAGAGATGTGAAGCTGAGGAGGATGACGCCCTGGCAAAGCAGCAAATGTGTTGGAAGGCAAGAAATGGAGACCCAGCCAGGGGATATCTCACAGTGTGCTGCAGACCAGCTGCTTTGTTTGGCATGTGATAACTTGGGACAAAGCCTTAGAAACTGTAGTATCACAGAGAAGATCCAAGGGAGAGTCAGAACCCAGAAAAATCAGGCTTCCCTGAAATTAAGCAGACTGATCTCCAAACACAGGCAAATTAAGCACTTGCAGAGAGCTGGGGACTACCTATGCCAGTTTCAGAAGGCCAGATGCTTTTGGCAGATGCAGTCTGACTCTGCTTCCAGAAACAAGAGCAGTAATACTCAGTGGTGTGTATAATGCTGCAAAGCCTGAACTGATCCCAACGATGAATTATTTCCTCTCCCATCATCAAAAGAGTGACAAAAATTATCAGCCCAGAACACACAGGTAGGTAACCCTCAGTGCAGTGTTACTGAAAACAAAATCAAACTCAACAATCATATTACAGGCAAAGAAGAAATAAAAGCCTAGTAGAACAATGTCATGTACTATAGGTGGATTCAACAGTCTAACTCCAGATATGCTACTGAAGTTTTCTTTGAAAAGGCTGTTGCAGTTAGATGTAAAATCACCGTGGGTTGCTCCTCTGCCCTCCCCAGGGCAGATAAGCAATCAAAACAAACACATTTATCTGAGCGATCTGTTAATCCTCTGCATAAATAACATTTCACCATGCAAGTTATATTGGGCTTAGTGTTCCTTGAGCATTGAGAAGCTTAGCGAAGTAGTTCAGTCCTTATCCTATGAGCACAACCACAAAATCCAATCCATGTTTGCATGTCCTAAGGTTACCCAGGAGACTGGGATAAGGGCTGTCTTTGGTCTCTCTCTGCACAAAATGAAGCGCTCCAGTCCACCTGAATCTCTGCTTCATGGCAGAAGGGAGTAGGTAAGAGAGCCTGGCACAGGGCTTGAGGCAGACAAAAGATACACATTCACTTTTCCTTAAGTTAGCAGGAATACTCATGAGGATCTCTTTCTTCCAAAGCAAAGGAGCTCCTTAGTTTGTTCTTTCAGCATTCTAAGCCTGGAGTGGCAGATCCCTGCACAGCTGCTGGTGAGAGGAGGCTGAAGGCTGGCTCAGGGAGAGCGCATGCCCTTAAGGGCTCTGTGCTGGAGTCAGGGAGGCAAAGCTTTACTGAGGAAAGGTAAGAACCCTTCCAGAAATGCTGCCAAACCTGAAAGCTCAAGGGCTACTTTACAGAGCATACCTGCCAGGCAGAAGGTGCTGCTCACGCTGGCTGAAGAGTTTGGAAGGTGAATAAAGAGAGTGGTCCTGCTGGGATGCGAAGGCATCTGCCCCCAGCAGCCTTCCCAGGGGTTTTCTGAGAGCTGGCCACCTTGCAGCTATGGACCTCCCTGGCTCTTGCCGTGATCTTTACTACAGGTGCACAGGTTCTGAAACAAAGAGCCTTAAATCTGACAGCAAAAAGCTGCTAGACAAACATTCCTAATAAAAATCTTGAGTCAAAATCTGGAACATATCAAGAATTTATTCACCACAGACATGTTCAAAGAAACAACAATTTTCAGACATTTATATACCCTATAACATCCAAGATTTTTTTGTAGACACTCCCAAAAGTTCACCCAGTTTATTGCATCATGGTATAGGTGGTTTGTTTCTTTTAATTACTGCCAGGACACCTCATCTATCTTTGTTTAATGGATAACTCAAGTTTTATCCAGCTAAACAGTGCTTTATTGAATTTGCTGTCCCGGTTAGACAATTACTATTGATTCAGTTTTCTGGGGTGTACAAGCCTATGGACTGGCTCCCTTACTGCATCTGCAATGTATTAATCAAGTTTTCTGGGGTGTACAGGCCTTTAACTCCCTAACTTCCTCATGGTATCTTTCTTGTTCTATAACATCTAATTTATCTCTAGTTATATGATAACCATCAAACAATTCTTTATTGAATTTTGTTCTTCAACTACTGATTAAGTTCTCTAAGGGGTAGGTGTCCATGGAGTCCCTTTCTGAAGGTGCAGTGAGGTAATTTCTCAGAGTTTTCTACTGACACTTAGCCAACACAGATCTAAATCAAAACCAGCTAAAATAACACATTCAAGCATTCCTTAAATAATTAAACATAGTCCATTACAAAATTTTTAAAGAATCACAAAACTCCTGGCTAACTAAGATATAACTCGCTGTCAGTTCCTTCTGGATACAGGACTTCACCAGGAAGGAAAAGGTCACTGGCTGAATCGGAGGACTCTGGAACTTGGTGAGTGGGGCTGGTAGAGAAGCTGGGGAGAGAAGGAAAAGGCGAAAGAGTTTTTCCCTATAAGCCCTCAGTAGGGAGTGGATCCTCCTCTGAAGAAAAAAGAAGACTTGGCTTTGATAGTATGGTCTGGACTAATCTTCCTCCATCAGGCAACTGTTTATGTTTATCACTGCCTTCCTAAACACCATTATCTCAATCACAGCAGTACTATATGTCATTGTTTTGAATACTTGTACAGAAAGGCAAATTATTTTCTGAAAGTCGGAATCTGATACCAAGTTTATGAAAAGAAGTAGTCAGAAGTTTGTCAGATACTATATATCTGGCACCGATTAAGAAATGTTATTTGGAGCTACCAAAGGTAATTGGTGATAAAAGTAATCTTTATTCCAGTTTTATAAATGAGGTAACTGAGGCACGGAAAAATGAAGCGACTTGTTCAGGGCTGTATGGAAAGCTGTGGCCATGGCTAGGAGCAGTTTACCAGCCTCCAGTCCCAAGCCTTTTAGCTGCGTATCTTCACTACTTTTTCCTGACAAAAACTCAACCTCTGCTGCAGATGAGAAAACTCTGTGGGAACAACTTCAGGAAGTTTCTTCTAAGCAGCAAACCAATGAAACTTGCTTTTCCTGTGGATTTGCATCCCGAAAGCTCAAATGCTCACCCTTAGCAGGCTCCAGTGATACCAACACCCTCCCTCACAGCTCCCCCCAACACCTGCTTGTCTCCCTGGACCCAGCCACAGCCCCAGCATCTCTGCTACTGTGGGAGAGCTGCTGGTGATGACCATCCTCTTGAGGAAGGAGGTGACTTTGGATCTCTCTCATTTACACAGTAGCTGACCTTCATGGAAAACCTACAAGGTCAGCAGTGTCTTTTCAAGTCCTTCTTTGAAATGCAGTTGGACAGGTCCAGCAGTCACTGGGAGGTCACAGTTTCTCCAGGGAAGCCAGCTAAGGCTTGAGATAAAGTGCCTGCCACTGTCCAGAGCTGTTGGAAGCACTGTGAATTTTCCTGTTCAGCAAGCTGACAAGGGGGACATTTTGGAAATAATAATGGAAACACAGAATACCTGGGTTGGAAGATACCTTGAAGATCATCTAGCTCCAGGCCCCCTGCCATGGGCAAGGACACCTTTCACTAGACCAGGCTGCTCAGAGCCCCATCCAACCTGGCCTTGAACACTTCCAGGGATGTGAAATACTCTGGTTTCTTAGTACTTACCCTGCTTGTCTTCCAGGAAATCACAGCAAGGATTACTGTCCTGCCTTGTGGATGTTCCTCAGCAGCTTGCCATCTCCCCAGTGAGCATGTCACTGCTGGAGGCCACAGAGCCACGACTGCCCTTGGCCTCACGGGCTTGTGGCCGTGTTATCAAGTGCCATCTTATCCTGGTACAGAACTTGGGGCAAGCTGCCAGCCACCCTAAGGTTTACCTCTCAGATTTGTAGGAGTGGCACTCAAGTACACTGGCAACCAGGATTTAATAAAAGTAATTAAAAGGCTGTTAATGGTACAGTTGTTTTCACTGCTATTCATAGATTGTCTCGTTTACTGGCTGTCTTTTTTCCTCATGCATCCTCCTGTGTGGTTAATTATGTACCAGCCTGCCTGATGCAGGGAGCACAGCACAGCAGGCCCTGGCTGGCTGGTATGAAAGAACCAGAATATTTAAACCGAGCCATACAGCTTGAGCAAGAAGCCTCAGAGTCCATCTTATAGCAACAGCACCTCTGCCCCTTTCTGACTTCACCAGACTGAAAACAGTGCTCTGTCTAGTGCAGCCCAACAGCAGAGACTATGACAACATTTCAGACATGTTTTCTGAAAAATGAGAAACTTCTTTCCATAGCAAAAATCCACATTTCCTTCTTTTGCACACTTCAGTAGTGGCAACGATTGCAAGAGCTGGGGGTGGGGACAGGGGAAAGTCAACTTCCAAAAGCTTGTAAAACTTTAAAACACAAAACTGTGACCTGGCATCGGTGAAGCTGGGAGTGATGGAGCAAAATCCATACACAGATGTCAACTACAGGACAACCACGAGACATTTGCTGGCATTATCTATACTTACCATCATATACCCTGATGTCCTTTTTCTCTGTGAAAAAGTGAAATGACCATGGAAAAGAAAGCCATGATCACAGGATGCATCTATTGAGGTGTACCTGGGAGACAAAGGGGAATGTGAACACCAAACTGCAAGGTTTTGCCTAGCCATCTTCTAAAGTCTCAAATATGACTCTTTTCACCTGTACAGCCTGTGAGGTTTTATCTCTTTATCTCACTCCTACTACTTTTCATTGTTTCCTGATTTATTGTTCCACTGTGCTCTCTTGGCTCTCCTCTTCCATCCTCATGGCCCTAGTGCACTGCAGGCTGCCCTCCCCAGCAAATGGTGCTAATCCTCACCTCCCACTCTACCTGCAGTTACTGCCCAGTAGGAAGCAGGACGCCCAAATGGCAGAGAGACCTCCATCCCATGCAAAGGGACAGGTTTAGAAATGAGATTCAGAGAACAGAAAGCTCAGAGGAAGCCTCTGCTTTGCGCTGAGTGGGATCCTTGACCCAGGAGAGTGTTGTACAACACGACAGTGCTGTTGCACTGCAATAGTGATGCCTAAAAAGGCCAACCTGGAAACAGAGACTAGACAGGGTAAGGGAATAAAGGTGATATTTATTTAAAAAGGCCTTCAGAGGTACACCCTGGGCAGGCCAAAGGCTACACCCGAGATGGATGACAAGTCACGAGTTCTTCACACTGTTATAGGTTTGGTCCATTTGCATATCCGCATAAATTTGCCAGTTAAACTTTAGCTAATGATGTAACTGCCCCTCAGCTTGCCCCCCCTTCTCAAGATGCTGGTTTACACATTTTGGGCCTAGGACGGTCTGGGTGTCCTTGAAGAGCAAGCCTGGAGAGGCTTTGTTATGTCTGTCTTAGCATGAGAGAACAGCAGCTCACAGGCTGCAAGGCAGTTCAAAGTTACACACTAGGAATACAGAGAATACAGAATTTGTAAAATATAAAAGCTAAAACCTAAGGCATCAGTAGGGCAAAGGAGGTGCATTGACTCCTCCTTTTGAGAAACACCTTTCTGAGTGAACATGTTGTAGGGCTGTCCATAATAGAAGGGGTTAGATTGAGCAGCAAAGGCAGCCCCTTCCAGATGCCGGTTTCATTGCTGCCATATCATCAGCACACATGGATTTCCAGTCTGGGACTTCACCATGGGAAAAACAAAACCTTAGGTGTCATTACTCTTCTAGAGTTTTAAACTAACCTCTTGAATTGCACCCATCAGTAGAGCAGAAATCCAAGCCCTAGAATTATACAGGCATCCTAAACTGTGCTATCAGAGCTGGGAAGGGAGAACTAGTCTGCACCAGACCACTTTTCAAGGTGCACTTCAACACCACTCAAAATTGAAGATGCTGTACCATCTAGATGCACAGAGAACTAAATTGTGGTTGATTACAGTAAAGCTCGCCCTGCTGGAGATGGCTCCAATCCCTTGCCCAATCACAGCAGCTTCAAGTGATCCTGATGGATTCAGCAGGATCCATTATCTGTCATCTCTTTCAAGGGTAATCTCAGTAGATGTCTTTGAAAGACATTTCATATAGAATCAGCTTCATTGCATGACTCCCCTTTTAGCTGCTTTGGGTCACTCGTAGTTCACAGTCATCCCTGCCATCCATATGTCTGTCTCAGCCACGTGCATGCCAGGGAATGGAAAGGCAATGCTGGATTGATTATCTTCTGCACGATGGTGACACAACGCTCTGTCAGCCTCACTGCCTCACTCCAGATCACAAACAGGCTCAGTAACCACTTACACGTGTCAGATACACACAGCTGTATCTGCCTGGTTAGAGGATGAAAACCACGGAGCCTCATTCCCTGCCACTGGCAAATGGCACTCGGTGTTTCCCTCTAGGAGCTTTTCCAGCACAGCCTTTGTTACTGAGTAACTCTTACCCCACCTGAGAACGCCCAGAATTACCCGTGGAATTCGCCACTCGCCTCTGGCACGCCTTAGAATGGGTTGTTAATGCCCTGCACTGCTGTCCAGCCCACTGCCCTCGAGTTTTTCATCTCAGAAATAGATGAATCTAGGATATCTTGCCACTTCAAAAAATAGCCTGTACTAAAAGTAGAAGCAAATTCATAGGATACTGTTTCTAATTACTGTTTCAACATGGTATTGTTTGGGTTTTTTCATAAAACTTTTACCAGATGTGGCTTCTTTATTAGATACTCCATTCTCATATTTCTTTTTAAGAAAATTAGGTGTGATTTAGCCACAGTTTGTGGTTAAATATTTGTTTCCATTTCCTTTTATTTCATAAATATATTAGTTGGTAATCCCATTTAGGGGTTTTAGTTTTCTTTTTTGAAAAAGAAAGTGAAAAGAAGCAGGATGACATTGAAATGCATCTCTCTGACTGTTTCTTTTATTCCTATTTACTTACCTTGTTCAATATTAAGAAAAACTTGGATAAAGTGGGTTTTTTGCATACAATTTGCCTTTGTTTTTCCTTCTTTTTTGTTTTCTACTTTTTTTTTTTCCTTCAGTTTTATACTTCCTCACCACCCACAAGAGACATGTGAATAAGACATCACCAAAAAACTTCTTTTTGCTTAGGCAGCTTGAACTCTTCCAAACTGAATTTAGCATAGTTTTTGCTAATGCGTCTTGTGAACAGAGGTGGTTGTACCAATACAGAATTTAAAGGCAATATATTTTTGAGGGTTTGCAAGCATGGAGATTGCACAGCTCTCCTTTCTCTTTCACCCTCTGTAGTCAAGTACAGAAATCCATGACTTTTGTTCATTCGCTGGTCAAAGATTCACTGGATAACAGTTTACTGTTCATGAATCTTTAAGCCATTTGCTGCCACTTACTGGATAACTAGACATCCTGCTTCAAAAAAAGGGAAAAAAAAAGAATCAGAAGTGGGCTTACAATGAAATTCAAAGTAGGCATCACCTCAAGCCTGTGCCAGAGTAAGAATAATGTCAAGGACAAAATGAACATTAGAGTTGTTCCACTCACTGGAGACCGGGTTCTTCGTTAATGAGTTACAGCTATAAAATGCCTGTAAACTGCACCGCCCCATTTCACTTCCTCCCCCTCTGCCCTGCTCCGTACTGGCTGCATGAATCCCTTGGGAGTGGGAGCAGGCAATTGGAATACCAAAGCGAAAGGAAATTCAATGCATTTGCAGAAGAGCTGGAGATAAAGTAACACCTACCGGGAAGAGAGGATGTATTTTCCTACCTTTTTCATTTTATTTCCATGTGATTTTATTTCCTGAGGATACTAGCACTGATAGCATGGCTATTTCCTTAATGAAATGAGAAGTTAATTTTGTTTAGCTTTGGAGAGTTAGTTAATTTTGTTTAGTTAATTTTGTTTAGTTTTGGAGAGTTTTGCCATTAAAAAAGAGACGGCTAAAAGAACATTAGAGGCTGAAAAGCCGAATATTGACAAATAATAGATAGGACTAAAAGGATGGAAATAAGAGATTGCCTTTGCACTGTGGTCTGTTCTTTAGTCACACAAGAACATACTATCTTGCCAGAATTGTTGCCCAACTGGGAACAGGAGGGTGAGATACATGAACATTTTGTCTGTCCTCAGTTTTAAGTCCCTCTTCCCTTGCCTACTACACACTAGTGAGACCCTGTTCTGAAGGCAGAATTATTTGTTCCCAGGCTGTCCTGAAGACATGTTATCCATTATCCAAGTACAACACAACCCCAAATTAATTCATTTTTCACATTGCCTCAAAGAGGATTGCTGTGAATTTCTCATTTCACAGCTGACAGCTGAGATGCAGTCAGAGATGTCCACAATATTTCCATGAAGGAAGCAGCCAGCTCTCAAACAGGCACTCTGGCAGAGTGAAACATTACCAGTAGCCACTTTGGAAAAGCCTGATTTTAGCAGCTTGTCCAAAATTTCTGTGACAGAGCCAAGGACAGAGCACAGTTCTGCATTGCAACACCTGTTTTCTTGGCTATGCCTCTTTTAACTCCCTGGATAACATGGCCAGGGTCCAACAGCTTCCATCAGTCAATAAACCTGATCCGTCCCCAAAACAAGTCTATGATGTCCATCAGTTGAGATGGGAACTCAGGACAATAACAAGTGATCAAATACTTAACACTTCCAGACTGGATATCACTAGCCAGATTTTGAGGTTGGAGTAGAAAAGCTTCAGCTGCCTGGAAACCTTCCTGACAGGTCAGGAGATGCCAGATCCTGCTTTCTGGAGAAACAAACCCATTGAACTGGGCAAGCAGGGAATATCTTAGGCCAGTTCAATCTCCCCAAGTCATTCCCGTTTATGACCACCTTTTAATGAACTACAAAATAAAAAGACTGTGACATGAAAAAAAGATGACTTTGCTGTTCAGTGTTTCCTGTTGCACAGAGGGATTTAAGGTACAGAAAAAGATCCTTCACCCTCATGGTGTGACCAGTAAGCAACCCATTCCTCTATATTGCTTTCTGACTTTCACACCAATTCTCATTTCTAACAATTACGTTTTGTTGTTTTTAGCAGCAGAAAATGTTGAGAAATGGAGAAAGGAGAAATCTTGCTTTGTCATCAGGGTCACCCTGTAACACCAAAGCTATCTCTAGTTCTATGAAGACACAATTTACCTAAGCACAATGTTAAGAAACTGCAAAAAGCAAAGTTCTGAAGCTGAAGGAAGCGTAAGCTAACACATGCTAGACTTCTCCCAGACTGGTTTACATCCCTCACCTCCATACACTGGAAAAGCATTCAGAAGTGGGGCATCACCAGTGAAGTAGCCTCCAGGGCAATCAAACTGAATTTATTCATTAATTGTTTCCTTCATTCATTGTATGGCCTTTTTCTAAAGAAAAACCCGTGTGTTGTTTTGCTGGGGCTGCACACACTGTGGCTGTGGACCAGCTAAGAAGAGATGCCCCGGCTCTCTTCCACTGCCTTCACAGCTGCAAGAAAGAGCTTCTCCAAGGAGCAGGGAGGTGTCTGCTGCCCCGCCTGCACTGCCTGCACAGGCAGGAAGGCGGGGAGGAATGCTGCACTCTGGCTTGGAAACAGGAGATGGGGAGGTAACAGCAGCTGCCTGTGGGTACATGGGGTGAGGGAGCCCCCTTCTCCTCAGTCCTTGGCGTCTAAGTGAGGACAGCCTGGGCTTTGAACACACCTTACTCAGGGTGGCTGTTTGGAGAGGAAAATTTCCATGTTCACTGAGGAGATAAGTGGTGTTTGAGCTTCTCCTGAAGGCACAGTCGTTTTTAACACAGCTGCTGGCCTATTTCTGGTAATAAAATGGAGTAGGCCTTACAACATGACAAGTTTTATTGTCTGTTGGCTGCAAAGAAAGTGGCACACTTTACTCACTATGTGGGATGCTGCATTTCATGCCTTACTTTACACTGACCTCACTCACAGTATGATCAGAGCACTATGAAAAAAATTGTAAAAATCCAAACACTCAGCCCTCCCAAATCCTCTTCTATTTACATTTTTTTGCTACTTTTAAAAGTAAATCTTGAGTGAAAATAGTGCAACTCTACTGAGGTTTAGCTTTTCCTTCTGCCAAGGATGTAGCAGAAAAATTACCCCTAGTATGGAGAGGCCATGGTGTCCAAGGGGAACAATATGTCCTTTGCGATTCCCCCTCTGACACTTCCTTAGGAAGTGAGTTCTGCCAGCAGATGCCAAAGGTAAACCCTACCATATGCCTGACACCACATCCACCTGGTTAACATATTAGGATCAAAACAGAAGAGACAGCACACACTAATGTACAGACATCTAAAGACAGAAAAAAGCATAAGGAACAACCTAATGGTTAGGAGTATCTCTGTGCATCACCTATGTTTAAATTTCAGATTAATATGCAACTGCAGTAGCACAGAGGCTCAGGGACCACAGGAAGGATGCATTACCTACAGAAATCACACACAGTACTCGTGTTTAGAAGCCCGGGGGAGTCGGTTTCTGCAGTGATATCACACATGCCACAAGAAACTATTTCAAAACCACATGAGGTCTGACACCACAGCCTGTCCTCCTGCAGCTCAGGCACCGGTGTGAGTGTCTGCCTTTATTAAAACTGCAGACATCAAACTGGCTGCCATGTCTGTCCAACTGTGTTTAAAAAGCCCCTGACAGAAGAAGATCAGCACGAACTAGGTTGGATACAGCTCTGGCTATGGATGTGCTATGAGCTCCGGATGCAAGCTGCTGCAAAGCCAGAAGCAGATGCATTCAAGGCTGAGCTTAAAAGCCAGATGAAAGACAGATCCAGCCTTTTAGCTGCTGCAGCTTAGTGTGCAGCCAGCAGCACTTGAACTCAAAGCTGTGGTCTGAAAGCGGTCCCGCTGGTCGGCTGAGCACGGCCGGTCTGTGCAGAGCAGCACATCTGTGCAGCCAGAGCCGGCAGACGGGCACCGCTGCGGATATTGGCAGCCAGGACACAGACACCGGCATTCCCAAGACCCCCAGACCTCTGAATGTGGCCCTGGGTTTCCCTGAACCTGGGACATTAGATGAAGGAGAAATTTTACAGAAACGGGACAGCAGTGTGTTTTGTGAACCTGTATGACTAAGAAGGGGGTGTTTGTCTTGTATTTTCTACTTGAGATAACAGCTTTCCTCCAGCAACTGCTTTCCTTTAGTTCTAGGTGGGTTGGTTTGACTGTAACAAGCAAAATATAAACAGAAGTCACAGTTTCTCAAAACAGTCTTCTTCTGCCTTATTTTCACTTGGGGGTTCTGCCTTTTAAACACTTTTCCCACCACAACCTGTGCATATTCTCTTTTTTACAAATACTTGTGCATACATATGTATATCTGTCCAAACACACAAGTACAAATACTCACACACATGTACATGCACATATTCCCTATAGCATTCACTAAACAGCAAATGCTAATGCTTTAATACTTGTGTGTATAAAGTCCTGTGTACTGTTATAGCTCATTCTTGATAGCATATTAATCTTAATTTCCTTAGATTAGATTTTCAAATTCCTCTTCTTTGTCATTACTGATTAGTATTAATATACCAATAAATGTCCAAAATGCAGCGGGAATGTTGCATGGGTCTTCCTCTATTCCTTTCAGCTCCTTTAGAGGAGTAAAATATCTTTGAAATGCTTGAAGTATTTCAGATTTTGCTTGCTATTTATTGCTCTCTCCTTTTTTTTTATTTTGCCCAAGACTAATTTCATTTTGATTGTCTTCCATAAAGAAGTAGAATCCTTAGAATTTTTTTAAAAATTAAAAATTAATGTATGATTATGCATATTTCCTCTACAAATTCATTCATATGAAATAATTAATTGATTATTTCTACAAATCAGCAATCAATGAAAAAAAATTGATAGCATTACAAATCTGAGAATTAATATATTGACACCATTTCAGTATTCTTCTACCTGAGCCTTTACAATGAAAATCAGATTTCTACTCTGAGAATTAGATTTCTACTGTAGATTTGTGCTGTTACACTTTTTGCAAACATTCTTGTCAGGATAAATCTGCTTCTTCAGTTATTTACAGGCCTCAGATTTCAAAGTGAAACATGCAAGACAAACAGGCAGCTATTAATTTAGGAATTGTCTTCTCTGCAAATGTTGGTCAATCATTTTTCTTTTACAAGAATTTGCATTTAAAAATAGAAGCAAAATAACAAACTCAATTTATATCAGAATTCAGATATTACAAAGACGATGCTTTGTAATTTCTTTTAATTCTCAGGGCAAGAATGTGATCATGGTGATTTTTTTGTAGGTTTGTGTCTCTAAATCCTTTTACAAACATGTTTTAACCCAGAACATCCAGCTGATCACCACTGGCTTGCATTCCCTCATGTCCTTGATCTTGATGTTTCCTATTGATAAATCATTTCCACTGTGGGACTCCGAGAGCACCCCTGGGTGCTCCGGCTTAGGCAGAGTCTCTGAGGCCACATCCGTGTAAAGAGATGGGACTGGGGTGTCCTCGCTCCTTGGCCAGTCCCAGCTGCCTTGCTGCTTGTCAGGAGGCAGACTAAGGGTATGTTTGCACAAGGACTCCTTGAATTCCTCTTTCCACAGGTGACTCAGACGACAGGAATCCAGCCTTGCCGTAATTCATGCTCAGCTGCCTTTATTACTTGTCCCTTAATTAACTGATGCATGCAAGAAACCTGTTCTCCCAGCTATTCAAAAGTGGCTATGCAACATTAATCCGTGGGCTTTTACTGTATCAACAGTCACCAGCACAAATTATTTCAGCTACCTGACTTGGATCATTTTGGATAGAAGCGAAGTCCCTGTGCGTAAAGAAACATTGTTTCAGGCCAGCCTCTCCTCCGATCACAAATACAGATTTAAGGCCAGTTTAAGAGAGTTCCCAAAATGTCATGGGACACTGAAGTCCCTCTGCATCCCGAGATGATGAGCAGTTATCTCAAAGAACAAACAGTTCTATTTTCTAGAGCTGAACTTGTGGGAGTATCTACTAAAACAAGTAGCCAACCCAAAATAGTGAGTATCAACATACTCAGATAATAAACCTGGGTCTCTTCCTTCAGGACTAGATTCCTCCTCTCCCCCCAGCCTCTGCTTTTGTACAGTGCCAATGAATATTGCTAACCACACACCATAGTTAATTCTAGAAATGACTGCATTTCACTTACAAAAAACACACAGTGCTACAGTTTTATGTTATCTTTTATCCTCTGACAGAGCCTGACAGGCCTGTCTGTCCCCGCCGTGCGCTGTTCCCTGCTGCCCTCGCAGCTGTGCCAACAGTGACTGTGTGCCCGGCAAACCGGATCAGTGAGCCCATCTTTTAACTGGCTTAAGAGAGCTCCAAAAAAAATTCAAAACAAAACACATCCAGGGCTGCACTGCTCACAAAGAAAATGTAACATGAAACTACAGCCTCCCTCAACCCCTCCCTCAAAATAGTCTCAGTTCTTTGATGAATAAAATACACTGAGTTTTCTCACTGAAGCTGTTTTAATTCTAGTTCAGGATGAAAAATGTCAGCATATCAGGTTTTTATAAAAGAACAGAAAACCCATTTCCTTTTTGGGGTCAATTAAACAATTGATGTTCTTTCAAAGCAGCAAAACAATATTTTTAATGGCAAAGAAATGAAAATAGTGATTCTTAGTGGTATTCTTCAACCCTATACATTTTTTTCTCTCAAGACTTTCCTTTTTCCTTTCTTTTGTTTATCTTGTGGAGGGAAAGGAAAGTTTGAAAATACGCAAGCTCCCTATCAGACCTGCCTTATCTCATTTCAAGGGTTTCCTTGTCTTGGGCAGAGCTGAAGCCAAGCGGAAGCCACGTGCCTCGAGCCGCTCCCTTGCTGCCTCCTGAGCAGCCAGGGAAAGGAATGCTGGCATCTCACAAAGAACCAAGCACAGAAAGACCTGAAAGTCTTCTCACCCGCCATCAGTGTGACTCCCTGCATCAGAGGAACAGCTCTCTCCTCTTTTGGATGACAAATTTCCTTCAGCTCTGTTGTTGTCCTAAAATAATCACAGGTTAATTGTGCACCTCTGTCCTCCAGAGTGTCCCCTCTCTCCCAGCCTCCAGTACATTCTATCTCCTCCACCGAACTGTGTATCCCTTTACCCATTCACCAGAGACCACCAGGCACCAGGATATCCACTCACACACTCCACCTACAGCCAGAACCCTCGAAAACAACTGCAAACCCTGGTCATTGCTCACCCAGCCCTTAGGCAGAGAACAGGGGACACAGAAATGCCAGATGCTGCACACACCCACACCCACCATGCATCCACTGGTCACTCAGCGTATTCAGCATCCCTGATTGGAACCGATTCCCACCCTGCTCCCCCAGACTTCATGACTTTGGGCAGCCAGTTGCCTGCCATGCCTTTGAAAAGATACAGTGCAAGCAGAGGCACAGGTTCACATAAGTGGTTTGCAAATCTGCGCATTCGTTCATTCCAAAATGTTTGTAAGACATCACATGTGGAGCTGGGAAGGATTTAGCAGCCAGATAAGCAATGGCAGCCTGCCTCTGCTGACAGCTGGAGCAACAGGACCAAGGAAACAGCTTTGGCCATCTTTGCTCTGACCCTGATGCCTCCTCAGGTGTGGACAAAGCTTTTGGGTGGGAGTGAAGCCCAGCATAGGGAAGGGGCAAGTAGGATACACCAAAGTCCAACGTAGGGAGTGCACTGGGCTTTGTTTTGCTTTAATTCAGGCATGCTGAACTCAGTTTTCCATGGTTGTGATCCTTCAAAGGTGCTTTCGCTCCACCTGGTTCCTTGTGAGGAAAAAAACAGACCCAAAGGTCAAGCTTTTCAATGTGTATCCTACAACAAGGATTTCTGCATGAAATTGACAGAGTTTGGAAGGACATCAACGTGGAAACAAGGACCTTCTACCTTCCAGCAAGAAAAGAAAACATCTTCCAGAGAAATATATAACTGCCTTTGCCTTCAGACAGCCATTCCAATGCGAATGAGGATGTGCTTATTTTGGCAAGACTCTCCTAAACTGAGCTGTTTTGTGTGTGGTTAGGAGTGTTGGATGCAGGCTCAGTAATTTGCTAGTGGCTGCTTGTGGTAGGTAGTTCTTGGGAAGAGGCTGACTAGACAGCCAAAATGTAGGTCACCAGTGGGTGGAGTTCACAACCTCCCAGCTCTGCTGCAGTCAGTATGCAGAAGTTACTTCTCCCACAGAATTCGAAATTAATGATGAAGCCTGAAAGCTGGGCCACTAACTCTAAGTCCTTAGGATGATGATTTAATTTTTTACTCATTTATGTATGATGCTGTTTAATGTCCAGTCTGTTCCTGGATTATCTGTTAGCCAGGAGAACTGCCATGTGCAAGGACATAGGTGTTACTCTACAGTGTTTAAATGTGCGTGGGCATTTATAGTTAGCAAGCAAAACAAATTTTGATAACGCAGTTGAAGACCATTTAGTCACATTTTCCAAGTGTCTCCTTCCTGTCATGCTCATGGCAATTCAGAGCAACCTTTTGGCTCCTCAGCTCCAATGGCCATTCAACTGGCAGGGCTTTGCAGCAATGATGGGTGAGAGCCATGGGGTCTCTGTTGTCTGGCCAAGCATTCAGCAAGAGCAGTCAGGAGAGAGCACTAGTTTCTCAAATGACCCATTAAAATCAGCTCTTATGTAGCACTGTGCCTGTCTTTATCCTGCCTGCTGCATGTATTTCAGAAAAAAAACAACCAACCCTCAAACCTTAATAGCTTTTCTGAAAAAGAAGCCAGAACAACACACCCTTTTATGTTTGCACACACTCCATAGCTGCCTTAACTCCAGGCTAAACCACTGCTGTATATCTGCATAATCTTAAACCTTAGCAAATTAGAAAATAAATATATGTGCATGCATTTGAAATAGCACATTCTCCTCCAGGCTTTATCTTTGTAACTGCTGAAATTGTCTGACAGGGATATTCCTTGCAGTCTTATCACATGGATCTGTGGTGAAAAGGTTTCAGCAGTTTGCAGTGCAGATGTACCCACAGGACTGTCACTGGGATACTTTGGAGGGATTTGTAAAAAACAGCTGGAGGAGATTGCTGGAGGAGCAGAGGCCTCCTCTGCATAAACTCTCTGCACAGACATGGGGTTCCTGCATATAGACCTCTGATTCATCGAGTATCAGACTTACTGCCTGATTACCAGTTGCTTCAGTCATCTCTGCCAACAGGAACACTGACCAGGCTAGTTGGAAAGCGGCCTGAGCGATGTCTCTGGGAGGTGTGCTGGTAGGGCTCGTGAAACAAAGCTGGTGAGGATATCTGGTGCTGGAAGTTTAAACAAGCAAGACTTTAATTCTGACCAAGTCATGTAAACAGAAGCTTTTGCCATACTGCTTCACGTTTGCAGTCTTCTACCCTGTGGGAGAAGGGTTAAGGATAGTAGCCAAAGGTATTTCATGTAAAGAAAGCACTACTGGCACCACCAGCAGCCCTACATCAGGATACATTCCAGTGGGTATGCCTGTCCTTGCTGCTGACTGGGAATGGTCTGAACTAGGCACAATCACCTATCAGAACAGTCCCTTGGAAGGGCAGGCATGTGCAGTTCATGAGACCAAAGATGGAAATAAAATAGCAACAGCGTGCCCAGCATAGGCTAGCAAAAGAGGGCACCTAAGAAATTTTACAGGTGAAAACACAGGTGTCCCAGAAGAGTAGATACTGTGGGATGAAGCAGGTTTGCTGTCACTTGCATCCTGGTGGCCAAATTCCACCTGGGTTGCACATTAGGCATCTGATTGCTTTTCTGGATTGGGCTGTATGGAGAATTTACACAGGAAATCTGAGGTAGAATAGGAGATCTGTCTCTGATTTTCCAACTCCCAGTTCAGTGCCTTAACCACAGGTGCCACCTCCTGCAGTGGCTCTGAGCTCATACGGATGCTGGAGTCCTTCCAAATTAGCAGCGATACCAGAACGGAAATGGCCCTTTCAGCACAAAATAAACACAAATAGTCCATAAATGCTAATGATACAATTTAAGTGTCTCTGTGTTCAGTGAATTCAGCCTCTCACCTCCAAATGCTGGCAGCTGAAGTTTCTTTTGTCTAAGATCAAACACTGATTACTCTAATGGGCTTTGTCTGAGTAATCTGTTTTAACACTATGGTTAATATCTGACAATTATGCTAGATTAGCATCAAAGACTAATGGAAAGACTGAGGTGAATGTATTCACAACTGTCACCACGTAGTTCAACATAAAGATGTTTGCTGTCAAAGAAAGGTTTTCTATTATAAACACGTATGTTACTATTAATGCTGCTGTATAGCATCTAGGAGTAGCAGGTGGGCCCTTTGCTACGTCCAGTGTCAAGTAGCTAAACTGCACAAAAGTTAAGGTTTTAAATGTAAAAAGTCTTTAAATGTAAAAAGTCTTAAAAAAAAAAAAAGGCGGATAAAAAAAGAGGAAAAACTTGCAAAGTTCTGCCTCTTCTTGCCTCCCTATCTTGATCCCAGCCTTTGCACTGCCTCTCCATTCAGTACATAAATGGCCAGCCAAAGATTAAAGCCAACAGGATCAGATTTCATAGGATGCTCTGGTATCTAAGGAATGATGGCAGGGTGAGACAAGATACAGAAAGGAATTTAAACCTCATTGAAAAATTACAAGAAAGAAGATCTTCAGCCTGAGAACACACAGTGTGAAAAAAGAGGACACACAGATTTTATTCATATACGCATGCTCTATTAAAATGACATTCATTGAAATACATCATTAAAAATGACCCCGGAAGTTCAAGGTTCCTTAACTAATGATGATTCTGCCTCACCAACTGCAGGCACTGAAGCACTGCACAATTTCCATCCAGCTGCACCCAAGAAGTCACTGTGACAATACACATGTAACATTTTAAGCACAATATTCCATAGCAGCATTTTTTAAAAAAGCATTTTCTGCTGTTTCCACTGCTTGTATTTAAGGAAAGGCTAAGCAGGAATCACAGCTGTGTGTACAGACACTGAAGCCCAGGACAGTGGCGAAAGCACGGGTTTCCACTTCTGTTTTATGATGTTTTAATCCGTACACCGACCTATTATTTTTCTGTGTTACTTACTAGTGATCAAATCCCACAGTACAGAGACAGAAGAGATCTTTCACCTGTTGTTTAACACGATTCTTCATAAGCTATTTAATGAAAGCATTGTATCACATCACTAATGCAGGATTTCCAGCATGCATTGATGCCTTTCAGCATCCAACCTGTGGCTTCTAGACTCTCAGTGTGATGATTTAGCTGTTACTGGGGACAGTGCTGCTAAGGCTGCCACATTTCATCTGCTTCGTAAGTGGATTTCACAGAGACACAGAATCACAGAGGTCTTCCATTCCACCCCCTTGCTCAAAGCCGTCACCTAGAACTGGTTTCCTAGGACAATGACTCTTTGGGGTTTGAACACTTCCAGGGAAAGGTTCCACAACCTCTCTGGGCAGCCTGTGCCAGGGTTTGATCTTCCTCACAGTAAAGAAAGTTCTTTCCTATATTTAAACAGAGTTTTTTGTATTTCAATGTGGGCATTTCTTCTTGTCCTTTCACTGGACACTACTCATGAGAGTCTGACTCTGTTATTGGTTCTTATGTCTTTTTATTATGTTTTATGTCATAATACAACATAATATGTCATAATGTTATGATGTGAATATTAGACATGTTACTATCTTTCATGCCATATTATTATGTCTTTGTTATATTCCCCCATCAGGTATTTCTCTGCATTGATAAGCCTCACCCATTTATTTACTCAATTTGTTTGCTTTCTCTCTATGACCTTGGTGGTTTCCTCAGTGCCGGCCCTAAATCCAGCATTTGACCTCAAGGCCCACCCTTTTTCCTTAAAGTCACTTGAATGCATTATTGCTTCATGGAACAGCAGTACTGTCCTTACAAACACATAGCAAGATCAAATTTCAGGAACGACATGGTGAATAAGAAAACACTGTTTTAGCTAAGTTTTTTCTTCTTCTCACACTGAAGCCCATATGCCTTTTAAGTGCAGAAAAGGAAACCGTCTTCTCCTTTTGGCAAGTTCTGTAAGAAAGGTTCTGTGGGAAGGAAAAAAACCAAGAGGTGGAATATGGATGCCACTTCATCATAATTTCAAGCACTTGGCCCTGGGAAGCAATCCAGTCCATGTGACATATTGCTCAGACGCTCTGTACAATCACTGCAGAGTAATCAAGTTCAGACACTTCCCCCTCTCCTCTGACAACATACCACAGGGACTGTGTGCACCCCAGCAGCAGCCCAGCCTGCTTGGGTGTGTTGTTTACTTCCTTCACAAGCAACATACAGAACTCGGGAAAAAGTTATGCCCCTGCATCCATTTGGAATCGTGGCCACGGAGCCTCCTCCAAGGACAGGTGCCAGGAAGAACACAGCTGAAACTTACACAGTTACTGTCCTTGAAAGTATGGGAGCTACAGGCTGCGTTTTTAAGAATCCGTGTAGCCCACAGACTGAAGCTCATGTCAGAAAAGGGCTTTAACCAGCTGGGCAGGAGCCTCTGGGGAACACGCTCATGGCTGACCTTTGGAAGCCAGACAGCAATTGAAGTGTGTGGGACGAGCAAAAGCTGGTCAGAGGGATCCTCGTGATGGCCTGGAAGCTGGGTTGCTTTGCTTATGGCAAAGCAGACCTGATGTTCAGGTGCTGCTTTCTGCATCACACTACTTACCATTGGATAAAAGACTGCTTCTTCTCTGCCACTGACATGTCCTGGTCTCCCAACACATCAATCTTTTTAAAACTGACAGCAGCCTCAAATCCCCACCTCCAGCTGTCACTGCTTTGGCTGTGAAGCTTCCTGGCACTGTACTAGAGAGGTTTCTCTGCCTTCTTCTGATCCCAAGAGCTTTATAAGCTGCATTGACTCAGTAAACTCAAGCTATTTAAAACTACTGATGCTTGGATGGTAAATTCAGGCACTTAGAAGTTAGGAAATAATAGATCTGTGCAATTGCAGTTTTGTTCTCTTTTAAATTCATTTTGTGCTGTCCTATCAGTGAGAACATGAGTTATTTGCTTTAATAGTGGTTCTGACATTAAAATCAGCACCATCCTAAGCATGCACAGAGGGGAAATAATTACAGTGGCACAAGCAGTAAAATAGTTTCCTTGTCTAAGCACTTGTCTTTGTAATCTAATAACAGTGAACCAGTCTTTCTCCCACCCCTCCCCTGTCACTCCTCTAATTTCTCTCTTCCTTCCTCTCTCCCTCTCTTCCTTCCCATCCATAGTACCTCTCCTCACTGAAATATCATCAGCATTTGCAGCTCTGAACCTTGTATATCACATATTGAACTGAGATTAAAGACTGACAGTAACTACCAAGAGGGAAAGCTACACCCTTAAAGCCTTGGAGAGTTTGCAAGGTCCCAGATCAAGACTAAAGCAGCGTCACTGCAAAGTCTGATCTGATTCTCCTTCTCCCATGTGCAAACATCAGAAAACTTCTGCTGTACGTGCTGCTGCTGACACACACTGTAATTAGGTAGTAGGGCCACAGATCATATCCATGGTTAGTCTGTCCACTTCTTTCTGCTCAGGAGCTGAAGAGCAAAAAGAAGGATTTGTGTCTCCAGTATCATTTTATTCTTGAAGAAACCCTAAAACAGGAGCATGTGTGCTGAGTGAAGGAGGTAACCTAAAATATCTCTCTCAAACTTCAGGTTTTTCCCCTTCAAAATACAGTCTGAGTGTCTTTGTTCTACATTAAAAAATGTCAATGCTTTATGCTTGGAGAAGGAACACATATTCAGTTGACAACACGTGACTTCCATCAGTAAAGACATTCCTGAACACTAATTTTCCTGAGTAAATAGGTTAGCTAGTTTGACTTACAGTCAAGTACATAGAGTTGGACTCTTTAAGTACCTTCCTATCTCAAAATCTGTGGAGGATACTACAGGCTAAAACCTAAGATCGGTGGAGCAGCTTGGAAAAAAACCATAATTATAACATTATTAAAAAAATATTGATAAAAAACCAATGTGGACTTTAAATCTACTCTTCATTACATTCATTATCTCATTTCTTCCCCAGCAGGTTCCATTTGTAGTGTACTAATGAGTCTTTTATCTTGAGGATTTTTGTTTCTTGATAGGCTGTCTTGTATAGATAAAAACACAGTTCATGGTGCACATGGTTGTCAGCTTTGTGCTCTCTATCAAGCTCAGCTGTTTGATTCAGCCATCAGGATCAGAAGTCACTAGGGAGGACCTCATGCCCACTCAAATTCAGTTCTGTTCTCTTCCTGGTAACTTATTTATACTGGGTTATGCAGGAAAATAGTTTTATATCGGGACGTGTATCCTTGTATTCAGTGTGGACAAAGCTGAAGGCTGAAAGAAGGTGATGGCAGAGACACGCAGACATAGAAGTGATCACACAAATTTGCTTCCCTTGAGATGGTGGCGAGTTGCATGTTGCATGCCGGTAGAGAAACAGATGGAAAAAAACACCAGATAGGCCTGGCATTTGATTGCTCCTTTGCTTCCAGGGCTGTCACACCCAGCAGTGACTCCATGGGGTGCTATTTCCTCTGGGAGGGCTCCTGATGCCAGCTGAAATGCCTCACAGCTATCTGACAAAAGGTGTTGAAGTGGTGCAAAATCCTTCTGCCAGTTCAAGTATGCTCAAAAGAAGTTTGAAGGAGCAGTTTTGTCCCTAAAGGCTTTCTTTTCTTTCTTTCTTTCTTCCTTTTTTTTTTTTTTTGTCATGATGAGGTGTAATCTGTCCTAGTCCGGATGGCAACAACATTACTATCCTGTGTAATTCAACAGAAAAACAATCATGAGTTCACAGCAGACCTGCATTATGGTAGTTAGTGGGTGGTTATCCACAGTCTTAACCAGAGCACATCCATGTCCTGACACACTCTAAGGTGTCTCTATGTGCAGAGAGCTCAGAAGTCACAAGAAATAAGATCTTATTTCAAGTATTTCCAACAATTGCCACCTTCACCTTTGGCAGGTTGCTGAATCTCTTTGTGCCCCTCTTCTAACTGGAAAAATGGGAATAGTATTTACTTTTCCATGTAATGAGGTAGGAAGCATTGCTACATGTACGTGTACAAACAACTCTTAACTCTTAATCTGTTCAGGAGCATTTTGTTAGTCTCAAGAGTTGCAAAAAGTTTTGCTTCTGCTGTTACCTGTCAGGATTAACTCTCTTGAAGTTAATAATAAAACCAGACTGAGTAAATACAGAATCAAACCCTCCCAGTAATGGAACATCCCAGACTCACTCTCACAGGAGCTGAACTTTCTTGAATCTTTACAAACTCCTGTGACAAAAGACAACTGTTTCATGTTGTCACTCCTTTGGGAACTTGTACAGATCTAACACTGCAGACTCTGACCTGTTTCTCAAGTTGAGAGTTCAGTTGTCTAACCTGGAGAGCAGTTAGGTTTCCAATCTGGATGTTTTACTCCCATGCACAGGCACTTGAATCTCATTAAAAAACATGTAACCTATAGTAAGAAATGTGAATCATAAATGTTACACAGTGAGTTCAGACAAGTCTAGAAAATTACAGTGAAAGTGGTATTAATGGGCTTTTATGTTTTCCCCAGTGAGTCCTAGAACCCATGTCCTGGGGTGCATCAGGCACAGCATTGCCAGCTGGGCAGCAGAAGGGATTGTCCTGCTCTGCCCTGCACTGGGGTGGCCTCACCCTGAATATTGTGTGAAGTTTTGAGCATCACAATATAACAGTGTAAGGCTATTGGAGAGTGTCCAAAGGAGGGCCATGAAGATGGTGAAGGGGCTTGAGGGGAAGCCAAATGAAGAAGAGCTGAGGTTATTTGGTTTGTTCAGCCTGGAGGAGACGGAGGGGAGACCTCACTGCAGTATAGAGCTTCCTTGTGAGGACAAGAGGAGGGGCAGGCACTGATCCCTTCTCTGTGGTGACCAGGGACAGGACCTGGGGAAGTGGTCTGAAGCTGTGTCAGGGGAGGCTTAGGTTGGATATTAGAAAAGGGTTATCCCCCCTGAGGGTATTTGGGCACTGGAACAGGCTCCCCAAGGAAGTGGTCACAGCATCAGCCTGACAGAGTTCAAGAAGTATTTGGACAATGCTCTCAGGCACATGGTGTGATGTGCAGGGGTGGTGCTGTGCAGGGCCAGGAGCTGGGCTTCGTGATCCTTGTGGGTCCCTTCCAACTCAGTTTATTCTGTGATTCTATGAAGACTCTTTCACGCCATTTACCACTCATGAAGGCCACACACTGAATGTATCCAACCACTTCATCTCTACTGTATCTGCTTGACTCAGCTGTTGCTGAGTGATGGGGACTGTTTCAAACATGGAGTCCTTCCTTGGCTGCACAATGCACCAGCTCTAGCATCTTCTCTGTCCGTGTAACTGTGCTGTCTGAAGTCAAGCAGCCCTGTTGCACTTCCCAGGTTTCATATGCTGCCTTTGCCATCCAAACCATGCCTGGCAGAATACTGTTATGATGCATTCAGCCTCTGAACATGAGGAAGACATAAAACTTCAGATTTAGCTGCAGCTATATTACATTGCCTCAGAGAGCTGAAACATAATAAATGAATCTCTTATACATGGTTCTCACTGCTTACAGATCTTGAATACTTTGTTGGGTTTTGTTTCACTTTAATGTGTACTAAATTCTCTCTGTAACATTCTTCTGTTTTTTGTAGACTTCCAGGACAGCCTGAAGTTCAGTAAAAATGTCTCTGTTTTGGTGTAAGGTGTATTTCTTTTCAAAGCATGCATTATCTTCTGGGTAAAAAAACCCAGGTAGTCTGTAGCTCTGGACTCAGCATCTCAGAAAGAAGTCCTCAGGACATGCCACAGGAAGGCTGCAGCTCCAGAGCACGGATGCATGCAGAGCAACCATGGCCACACAACAAGGACAGCCAACTTTGAGGGTGACTGATACCAAGCAGCTTTGAGAAAAGACTGTAGCCTCTGGTTACTGTGACCGATCCAAACCTGTCAGGGGCAAAAAATGGTTCCAGCAGAGCCCTACAATGTCCCTCTGTATAAGTGGCCACAGCATTAAGGGCAGAAGACAGCGAGCCAGGCATTTAGGAAGAATTTAGCTCCAAATCCCAGGTGGGGATCCTGGTTTCTACGCAGCTCAGAGACCACTGCCGCAGCAACGCCGACAGCATTTCATTCAGCTTCTGCTGCTGCCAAGAATTTAGGAAACTACTTTTCTCTCATCCTCCCTCAGCTACAACCCAGTCTTGGCTCCTTCTGCACAGTGGCTGCCAGGACGCTGATCTGCAGGACCCTGAGCTCCCCCTCACCTCGAATGGCCCCACCTTGCTCCAGCGCCTGTGCACAGGCTCCCACTGCAGTCACCACACCCCATTTCACCTAGGGGGGGAATGAGTGTGGGGCAGCAGGAGGTTCCTCCACCCGGCCGCGGCTGCACTGTGGCACAGCACGGATCATCCCCTTAGCGCTGCCCCAGACGCCCCAGAATCGTTGCCTTATAAAGACCATTTTGTCTGTGGCTCACACTCATGCCCTGTATACATAAGGAGAAATTGAAATGTTCCAGGCTCTGCTGGCGTCTTCTGAGCAAAGCAGTAATATATGGCCTTGCAACTCCTCCTCACCGAATCCGCTGCAGGGGTGGAGTTCCTCTCTTCAGCCACCACGCTGGCCAGGGTGGCCCCAGCCTGGTGAGCCAGCTGCCATGAGAGACCCCCTGGGATGGCTTTGCTCAGCCTTTATTGTTACCATTGACATTTTTCCCCAAGGTGACTGTTGGCTGAGGGTCTTCATAAGAAAAGGTCTCAAATTCCTGGTGCTGTATTGCCTTTACAACACACAGACCGTTTTTACAGCCCTGTTAACAACCACTTTGTCAGCTACTTGGTATTAAAACTGTACAGTTTGCTGAAGGGAACTGTAGTGGAAGATTACCTGAAAATCTCAGCCAGGACAGTTCACAACTTTCCACTCAAAAAACTGCAAGAGTGCAGAACACCAGAGTTTCACCCTCAGCAGCTCAGCACATATTTCATGGCAAGAGAAGGGCAGCACAGCAGGAGGCTGGCTATGCTGGACCTCAAATTAAAACTCACTAAAACAGCTCAGAGCAGCAAAACGACTGCTGCTACTGAGAGAAATGAATCAGGCATAATTTCTCTTCAAAACAGTGTTACAACTGAGGCTGTGGCACAGGGCAGTGGGATCGGGTAACTCTCACCCCCCTTCTGTCATTACAGGGGAAAATCAGGCTCGAGGGCCTTGTGCTTTTCCAGTGAGAAAGATCATGAAACTCCTCCTTTATTTAGAGGAACGCTGGGCAACACCTGTCTTGTACACAAGAATGTGTGTCTACTGGTGGTAAAGAAATCCCTCTGTCCTACTGATCTGTTGCCATTCACTCCAGACAAGAAAACCATGAGAAGTGTGTGACCTAAACCTTTCTCTAAGCAGAGATTTAGACTAAATATGTATTATTCCCTTAGACTTATTGCTTTGTGTATGCCAACATACATCCTGCAGTCAGTTCTGATTATACAAGCAGTCACCTCTTCTATTTACAGAAGGAGAAGCTGATCAGGCAAACATTTCTTTTTTTTTTTCCTTTTTGACTACAGGAGCCCTTCTGACACAAATACGCTAAAAGCTTTTATATCAGCTGATTTATGTTGAAAGCCCAGCTTTAGCTTCAGGCTTATGTTAACAGATTCTTATTGAAGCCATTCTTGTTAGCCCATCAACAATGTATTCCCTCAGCAAAGATGTTTGACAGCAAATGCTGCTGTAACTTCCCGTATGATCCTTTCTGTCATTCCCAGGCAAGGCTGGGACAGATACCTGCCATATAGAGAAGTGGGGGGACAAAGGCCATCACAGCTCACCACACCTTCCTGTTTTGCTTTTGCTTTACCAGGCTAGTGGGGGTTTTAGTGCCTGTCCTTAGTTAGGCTGAGATTTGGCCATCAACAATTTACAAGAGTGCACAGTGACAGGACAGGGAGAATGGATTCAAACTGAAAGGGAGTAGGTTTAGGTTAGAGGTTAGGAAGGAATTCTTTACTGTGAGGGTGGTGAGGCACTGGAACAGGTTGCCCAGAGAAGCTGTGGACTTGCCATCCCTAGAAATGTTCAAGGACAGGTTGGACAGGGCTCTGAGCAGCTTGGTCTAGTGAAAGGTATCCCTGCCCATGGCAGGGGGTTGGAACCAGATGGGCCCTAAGGTCCCTTCCAACACGAGTGATTCTCTGATTCTATGATCTCCCACCCATTCCTTAGTGTGTGAGAGAGGTGAGCAGGACAGTCCCCTAGGGCCCACATCCTCACAGATGGCAGACAGAGAGCAGAGAGGATAGACCAGCAGTGCAGATGTAGGGAGAGAAGATCTTGACATGACATACCCTCAAATACACTACAGACCTACAAATACTGAATTTGGAATAAAAATGCATATATTATATATGTAATATTTCTTTAAGGTATATATATATACATACACGCACACACACATATAAACATAGAAGAGTCAACACTTTAAGGCCATTTACAGCAGATTAGCTGCTTCTTGGTTCAGTGCCCTCAGAAGGTCTATGTCATCTGTAGCAATATGAAGGAGAGAACCAAGACAAAAAACAAAAAAAAAGCTCTTGACTTAAACCTGGATTTGAATTTTTTTCCTCTGCAAAGCAGGCATGTGTGAACTGCAGCCTGGCAAAAGATCCAGAGCAAATTCTGAGGGAAAAAAGGAGATAAATAAATGACAGTTTAAATTAGCAAACCACAGACTGATACACAGCATATGCAGCTAGAGCAAAAGTGAAAGCTTAGGGAGAAGCTTCACAAGGCAAGAAGATTGTTTTGCCAGAAGCAGGATAAAGACTTGCCTGCAGCCTAGAAACAGGCTCAGATCAGCAGCAACCAGCTCCCCACAGCTGCTATATTTACAAGACTAAAATTATTTTCTGCGAAAACTTCAGACAGGTTGTTCTGCTATCTGCAGTTACAGTCCAGACTTTGCAAAGAAAATCTAGGTGTGCTGACTGTAGACTACTAGTATAATATAGAGTGTGGGAAAACAGTTGTTTTGGGAAAGAAATGCTTGTAGTCATTTCAGCAAGTGGGAAGGGTTGAAAAACACGGGTTTATTAATAGGGACTCAATTCAGTTGCGTAAATAAGTCATTTACTGCCCTCAGAGTGTCCTACAGAGTTCTGTCTGACTGTATCTACTCCTCCAGCAGGGCATGGCTGTCCTGTAGACCCCGTGCTCTGTGCATCAGTGTATGTGGATGTCTCACATGCCAGTTAGGACACTCTGGGTACTAGCAAAAGAACCCTGATCCCTTGGTGTCAGGAGCAGAGCATTCACCACAGCCAGATAGGCCCGTGAGGAGAAGAAAAAATAATACTAAATACAAGTATAGAAATTATGGGGAAAAACCCCACAAATGTGCAAGAAGCAGGTGGATAGCAAATGGATAAAATTTTGCTACTACCAAGTGTGACTTGAAAAAAGTTAGAGCGAAGACCAGAATCCAGCATTGTGTAAGGTTCTAGAGAAAGCATTTGTACTGATGTGCGCAGATTTGTCCCTTGGTCACAAGCTGGGCTCGGAGGGCTGTGATGGGAGGCACAAGCCCCAGCTGGAGGCCAGTCACTGGGGGTACCCCAGGGGTCCTGGGGTACCTGCTCTAGCTGACCCTGCTTTGACCACACAGTTTGCAGAGAGGCTGTCTGGTCTATGATTGCATGTGGAAAAAATTTACTTGCTGTCTCTAAGTTACGATTTCTTCTATCCAGAAACATGACACAGCTGATGAGCATATAGTCAACGTCATAGTCAAGGTATTTGCCAGAAATAGCACACTGATAATGGCAGTGGTAGACAATGGACCATAGCTTACAAGTTTAAGAGTCAAACCCTTTGCAAATCGTGCAAACATTTTACTTCAAATGCAGGATATTCACTGTGCAAGTATACTGTGGATAGCAGTGCTACAACAGCTAACTATTTGAACAGGTTGTAGCGTGCAGATTTTAGGGAAGCCAGATGTTTTGTGAAAAATAACTAAAAATATGTAGAAGAGCTCATGTGAATGATAGAAAATAAAAGAAGACTCTAGTGCCAACAGCCTATAAAATAGCCTTAAGAAAATCTGGAGTGAGTTATATCAGAGCAACGTCTGTGAAGGGAGGAAAAGAGAGGGAACATAACCACACAGAGAAGCTTCATCAGTGCAGGTCATGGAGACAGACTAGTTAGAAATGTAAGATAGGATATATGAATAAAATATATTATCTCGCTAAGGGAAAGGTGGACATAAGCAGGCCATGACAGATGGTAACAGCTGAAAGAGTGAGAAGGATATGAATAAATGAGAAATTTATTTAAGGGAGTACTCTCAAGAAAATGCAATCACAACTTCAGTAAAATATTTTGAAAGAAAATCTGGCTCAGGGGGATTTCTGAAAGGAAATGGCATGGAAGAAAGACTGAAAACTGTGAAGACTCTAACCTGAAGAGCAAGGAAGGAAGATTAGGCAATGATTGTTCAGCCTATGACAGATTCTTGGAGAAGTGAAGAACTCATCTTCCCACTGGGTGAAGAAGATAAAGGCAAGGCAGAAAAGATTCAGATGCATGTGTTAAAATAAAGTTGTTTTTTTTTTAAGGGCGAGACTCTGAAAATAGGAAAGGTGCAGAAGAACTTGTTCGTGGAGAAGAAAAACTGTCACAGGACACATGGCCAGGCTCATCTTTGCATTTGAACTGAGATGGCCACAAAACTGAGAAGGTGTTTGGGGAGTCTCTCAAACACTGGAGCAGCTGGGACACAGGAATCACTTCCTGACAAGGATCTTTTAGCCAGGATCCCTTGCAGGGGACAGAGACTGTTCCACTGACTCTGCCTGCTGAAGACTTTATTAGAATTTTGCTGGATATGGGACCAGGACAACCCACTAAAATACAAAGGACAAGTTCTTTGACATAGGCTATAAACAGAACAAGAGATCGGACAGAAAAGAAAGAATAACAGTTAAAAATGCAACAAAATGCATTTGCACATCAGAAGACTGAAAATAAAAGAAAGACCTTGGAAAAGAGTGGAAGAAGGGTAGAAACAATTTTGTGAAGATAACAAACATCACTGTTAGCAATGTTGGTATCCCTATCTTCATTAGCCAAAAATAAAAGCCAAAACCAAACCTGCAAAGATGGATTTGATTTGAAGAAGTAGGCACTCAGGTGAAGCCTGGACTTTCTCCAGCTCCATTCAACAGCTGAAGGTGTGAGCAAGATGAAAAGCAGAAACCAGTCAATGCTAAGGAGTGTCACAGATGCCAGAATGTGAAACAAGAAGACTGAAGACAAAGAATTACAGCAGTAAGACACACAAAGTCTATAACCAGCTACTCAGTCTACCCCAGGTCACCACATTATTTGCAGGAAATTCTAGGACAAGGATGTTGAGGGAGAATTTAATACAGAAATTTTTCTAGTCTGTGGTATCATCTAAAAGGAGTTGAACCACAAGTGGTCTCATTCAATGGCCAAAACTCTTCTTGAGAGACGTGGCACTCTGCTTGTGACCCCACACACCACACATTCCCAGTGGAGACCAGATGGTGGATGCCACAGATAAAATATTATTTGCCAGCTGTGCTGAAGCCATTTTGGAAGAGCCCACAGCAAAAAAAAAAAAAAGAAAGGGAGGGGAAGATATCACAGCAGCTAGAGCATATTAGTTGTTGTGAGAGATCTTGTCTACCCTTGCTGACCCCAAGGCAGAAGGTTCCAAGTCCACCATGGTTTGCTGACACGCTCTGCAAGCTCATCACACCTCTATTCTCCCTGCTGTCCTGCATGGATCCAGGCAGGAAACTGATCTGTTCCTGCATGTTGCTATCCTGGTATCTCATAAGCATTTAAATCAGACATCCAGGACAGGAAGAGGACGTGTCAGCAATGATACCTGACCTCTGAAGGCAAGTCAAATGGGTTTGCTGGTGATGTGACAGATTGAAGACATCAGATGCAGGTTGTGAGATTTTTGTCCATGCTAATTCCCAGCTGTGGTGCAGGGTCATAACCTCAGAGCAGCGCAGTTCCACTGTCCTGAATATTTGACAGAGTTAACAGCACCTTCAGAACTTACAGGCAAACCATGTAATTCAATCATCTAACATTGGAGGAGGCTACTGGGAACACCTTCCCAGCTCAGGAGCAGGTTGCTGCTGCTGCTTGGAAGCCTGGCTAGTCAGATGTGGGTACTACAGTGAAACATCTGTCACTTTTTAAAGACATGGAGCTGAAAACTTGCTGTGAACTATGTAAACAGCAGCATGTGTGCTTTATCCCATGATACAGACTGGGACATTGAGTGATAACATCAGAGTAACTTTGTGAGTCCACGTGCTAAGTGATGAAGGTGCTTCATGTTCAGTGGGATCAAAGTGCAGCTGAGACACTGCCTGTTTAAGTCTTTGCCTGTTTTCAGCAACGTGAATATCTACCCATACTTCATGCCATTGAATGTATAATTGGAACAGGACACTCAAATGTGCAATTTTATTCTTCCTGAATGTAAGAGTAGGACCATAGTAAGAGCTATTTATTATCTTCAACAGCAATGCCCAAGGATATGTGTATTTGGAGGAGAAGGGGAGCAGGGAGTAGCTAAGGGCTCTGCAGTCCTCTTCTCCCTGTGAGCACTGCTGGTTTAACACGCTCTCCAGGCCATGAAATATTAGAATGTTCTGTGCCTGTGCTTCCAGCTCCAACAACAGCTGTGCTTAGCTGCAGTGCAAGGTCTGTACTCAGTCTGCACTCAGTCTGCATCTGTGTCTAGTGGGTTGCACACATCAGCCAAAAGCCTCCTGGTAATAAGTGCAAAACCACCTTTGCTGAGAGATGAAGGAATGAGAGTAGGAAACTTTGTGTGTTTTTAATTGCCTATATAACTTGACAATATGACTTCCTTTTAAGATGAGGGTAAAGGCCAAACTGGTATTAGATTTGCAGGAACATTCAGCAATGACTGAATGTGCAGAAGTCTGAGGCAAAATCTGCACTGTGTAAAATCCTACTAGTACTGAGGGTCATTTGCAGATTGGTTATGAAAAATAGAATTTTTACTAGATTTTCAAGATTTTCAGCAGCACTCATGGGTTACTGTAGGTCACTGTAGGCAGTTCTGTCTTGAAAACATTGCACAAGCATCAATTAATTAATTTACTTGAAGGAGTAGAAAAATTCATCAAGCACATTTGTAAATTAAGAAATATAACCAAATAAGGCTAGTGGTGATGTTTTGGCCAAGAATTTCAGGAAAAAAAAAAAATAAGACATGTTTCTGTAACAGTCCTTTGAGCAATATGGTAACTCTCAATAATATTCACTGATTTCTTCAGGCACACTTCTAGAAATACTAGAAAGTCATACTTTTTCTAATCACAAATCTTTCAGTCTACTTGCCACCATACTACAGCTTATTTTTTACTTTAACCTTTTACTTTCAAAGTTAACAGTTGCTCAGAAATAAGGTTTAATATATTCAAGATTCAAATAGTTCATACCAACAGAGTTAATCCTGCATTTTTGTTTTCCCACATGAACATTTGTTTGTGCCTTCTATGTCTGTTGTAGATTTAAAATATTGGCTTCGATACAAAACATGCATTATTTATAAAAGAGTGGACAAGAGGCAAGTTGCTAGTATACTTCCTAAGCTATTACACACCATGTTATGGAAATATTACTAAAATGTCCTATTTCACACTCAGATCAGCTTCAGAAGCATTTAATACCTGAGAAAAGTTAAGTGATAGGCTTATGCAAAACTTGTCAAGGAAGATCTTGTTTTACATCAAGATAAATTCAGACTCCCCTTCCTTCAGGAAATTGGGAAGTGTCATTATTCCTTTTCATCCTGTTTTATGATCCCAAAGACAGTTGATATTCCTCCATTTCCTGCATGAAAAAAGAACTTAGTAATCGCCAGGGATAAGACTTCAGCAATAGGCAAGACATAAATTTGTTAAAGTGGGTTTAGAGGAGGCCACAAAGATGATCAGAGGGCTGGGGCACCTCTCCTATGCAGAGAGACTGAGAGAGCTGGGGTCGTTCAGTCTGGAAAAGAGAAGGTTCTGGGGAGACCTTAATGTGGCCTTTCAATACTTAGAAGTGGCTTACAAAAAAAAGTTGGTGAGATACTTTTTAGCAGGGTCTATGAGTGACAGGACGAGAGGCAACAGTTTTAAACGGAAAGAAGTCTGGATCAGATACCATGACACACTTTGTTATGATGAGCGTGATGAGACACTTGAAAGGGTTGCCCAGAGAAGTTGTGAACTCCCTGTCTCTGGAAGTGTTCAACGTTGGATGGGCCTTTGAGCAACCTGGTCCAGTGGAAGATGTCCCTGACCATGGCAGGAGGCCTGGAACTGGACAATTTTTAAGGTCCCTTCAGCCCAAACCATTCTGTGATTCTCTGAATCTATTAACAGACATAAATTCTGCCACAGTTTTATTTGTTGTTATACTGGTCAAACAAGTTGTTTGTATTTTTCACCAATTGCTGTTTTTCTGTACTCAAATATATCAATAGCTGTATTCAACTTTTTAAAGGTTCTGTTTCAAGGTACTTCCTGGAGAAGCACAGGACATGAATTCCAAAGCTTTAGCTCAGGAAACATCACAGTAGAAAACCGCACTGAAACAACGCTAAAAATCTTTGCTTCCAGTCATCTCAGTGTTAAACTTTCATTTTCCATTGCAGTCTAGCTCCATAGTTAGAAGGAGTGTGTTGTTTTAAGTAAAGTTGTCCCATTCTTTCCCACTGGCAGAGAAAGCTGGTCAAACTACATCTTTCATAACATACCAGCCAGGGCAGTCAGAGGGAAAACCCTGTGCTGCAGTGGGAGTTGTCATTTCTGAGGAACACCAGCCAAATAGAGATAGCATGACAAAGTAAAAAATTGCCTATAAAATTTCAATTTTTTTCCCAGAAAGTACATTTTCCAAAGTAGAACAGAAGTTTCTAGCCAGCCCTAATTGCTTCAAAAACCTAGACTGCTTTCTTGTCATAATCAGGAAAGCATTGGATGAAGTACGAAGTTACTCTCTTCCCATTCTTGCATGCATCTGGAAAACAGACCCTGGATTAATGACTTGTATGTAAACAAGGTGGGAGCACGCAACCTGTGTTTTCTAGTACTTTCCCTTGTGCAAAGGACACAGGAGCAGAGAAATTCTTGACTCCAGCTTCGTCCCACCTCATGCAGCAACTAGAGGAGTTAGCCAGGCAGCAAAGATGAAATAAATGTCACCCTTAGTTAAGACAGGTACTGTACCTCCAGGAAGGCTGGGATTCACTGTCCTGTGTACTAACTCAATTTACAACTCAGAATACTTTTTTTAACCAATTTGGGAAGCAAGCAATTTAAAGGTTGATCTATATTTAAAGCTGTGCCAACAAAGCAATCCAGCTGTACTGAAATATTACCCAAGAAAGCCTCTCAAAGCGAATTCAAGAAATTAGGTTATTTTACAGCCAGACACAGCCAGAGTCAATGATTTATAGTAATTTACGCATGGTTCTACAGTCAGGATACCACTGTGGAAGGAAGAAAACAATAGAAAAATCCAAAACAAGTAGTACGCAATTAAAAAATGAATATATAACGCCTGATGACCTGAAATGAACATTTAATTCACACTGGTGCAGTTTTTTAATTGAGTAGAAACAGTAACACATTCGGTTTTCTACCACACGCTAGTCTATTCACGTTCTCACCCCATTGCAGCAACACCTGATTGCTTTCCAGTAGTGCATTAAGCAACACCTCCTTTGTTCTCCCTTCCTCTGCCCCAGGGGAGACGTTTGTAGGATGATTTGCTTTGATAATTTGGATGCTTCTCTGTAATGTATATGTTGCAATGTATTTATGTCATAAAAGCAGGTTAAGGAACTTTGTTTACATTTGGATGATGATGTTTGCAATTGTCTTAGCTCCCGAGGGAATTAATTCCATAGTCTTGGACCAGGCTTTAAAAGTTTTTAACCACCTGCATTAAGGAGGTACTTTAAGGCCAAGGGGTAAATTTTTTTTTCTTTATTTTTGTCATGTTTTTTGATCTTGAGTTTTAGCCCATCTTCTAAATGACTGGTTTTGAAAGTAAGGGGTGTGCAAGATAATCCACTGGGGTGCAGCAAGAAAATACATTCTGTACCATTAATAAATAAATAAATTAATTTTATCTCTAGCTTATCCTTCTTTAATTTTCATTGTGTCTACATTTTCTAATGTACATAATATATCCCAATGATGTTAGATACATATAATTTATAAATAAAAAATACAAATAATATTGGGGATGCACGCTCAAAATTTTTTTAGTGATAGGGGTACACTATCAAAACATTTTGAGACCACTGTTCTAGAGAGCAGTCCCCTAATGATAGTGCACCCTAATAACACTGAGATCCCAAATTTTGATCGGTATTCGTAATGCAAAACCCCCACTAATATAACCGTCAAGCATACTTTACAAACTGCTGCTGTTGTGGAGAGTTGCTACAACCTTCCTATACCACATGGATTTCCCTGGTGCCAAGAATCCCCAGCAGAAATAGCACGTAGCTGTGCTCTAACCAAGAGATGTAAGAAATATGAGAAGAGAGCACAACAGATCTGCCAACACAAGAGTCTCCTGGTCAGGAATGATTAAACATTGCTGGCTTCATGAGTTGCTTTTTGGGTACCAGCACAAAACTCAGAATTGCTCCCAAACTGTAGACTGAACTGACTGTGGGTTTGTGCATTCACACCAAGGAAACTGCAGGGGACATGTAAATTCCTCAGAAGTAATTTCTCTGAGGACCTCTTCTGTCTTCCAGAGACTTCTGACTCAAGAGCTGATACCTTCATGTCATGTCCTTGAAAACACAATGGAGCTGCTGATATGTTGATGTGGTTGAGTGACCTGTGAAGTGCATTAGCATTAGCACCTGGTTTTGAAAATGTAGCCTCCCTAGATTAAATCAAATTATTACAAAGGTGCTAACTGTAATTTTCAAAATCCATAGGCAGGGATGTGTCTGCAAGGCTTTTTCTGAAGTAGCCACTTTGATTTTATCTCAACAGTACTATACCTGTACCCATTCTCTGGCATATAAAAACAATTAAATTTTTTCCAGTTTACTCACACCTTCCAGAAAACCCTAGTAGTTATACTGAGGTAAGCCCGAAGTTTTCCCAACTGAACCAGGTTTTCACAAAGCATCAGAGTTCACACTTAAGCAATACTGTAAAAATGGGGGGATGTGGGAGGGGAGGAATTCCTAGTGAAAATAAGAGATACCTTTCTGAAACACCCATTTAGCAACAATGTTCCCCACAGGACATAAAGCTGTTAAGATGCAGTAGATTAGGACAACCACTTGTCCATACCACAAAGAGGAGAAAGAGGAGGAAAAAAAAGGATGTTGGGCAAGAACACTTCAGGGTGGCACCCAAGGTGCTGATGCTTCTGAGACGCACTCTAGGTCCATGCCATAGTGAAGGGAACAGCGACCACTACTTAGGCAACACTTTCCCAGGCCTTAAAGGGAGTGTCCAAGATATCAGTGGGCGCTCCCACTAGGATTCTGATTCAGACAGGGGAATTCATGAGGTTTAAGGTCATCAACACTGAATGCGGGAACCCCCTTGTAGCACTGTGTGTGGAGACAAATGTTTTGGCAGCGCAAAGGCAGGCAGCGTCGCTGTGGAGTCCTTGCCTTGCTTGCACTAGCTTGCTTTGGGAAAAACAAAAAGAAAAGGGAGCATTACCTCAGGGAATGGCAGGAAAAGTGGGCGGGGGACCTTTCTGAGTACAAAATGGAGTGTCAGGGTCTTGAGCCCACTCCCATCTTCCTGGGGTTTCGGCTGTCTGGGCTCAGGGCCAGCTCAGAGACACTGCAAGTGGTGACCTTGAGGAAAACTCTTACCTCAAGCAAAGCAGGGTGGCTTCAGCCAGGGCTGCCCTTCCTTCTCCTGGAACCTGCTTCACAGTTGATTCTCTTCACTCTTCTCTTCCCTTTGGTCCCTGCCTGTGTTAAGCTGCAGTGGCACTGTAGCCATGCCTGTGCATTGCCTGCCAGAGGAAAATATTTGCATGACTGTGTCTGGCATTGGCAACAGCAGAAACTGCAACATCCTACAATGAGTTTGGCAGTAATAACATTAAGAGTGCTAATCCTGTTCATTACTGACCTGGCATTAGCATCTTTGCTGGCAGATTTCACTCAATTTTAGGAATTTTGGTTTAAATTTGATTTTCTGAGTGATTAAAGCTTATACAATATTCTAAGGAATCATTTTAATTCCCTCCAGCAAATACAGTTACAATTATGGCTGCTGTATAGAATGGCAGGATTAGCAAAGTGTGCCAACAATTAATTGGTTTGTGTAGTTCCTTTATCTCCTCCCAAGAAAGGAATCCACAAACACTGTCCTACAAGAAGGACATTTTAATAAGCAGAATTTTCAAGTTTCACTCATGTTCAAAACTGTGTGGACTAACTCCACCCAGCTGAGATTCTGCAGCCCATCATAACTGTTAATAACTGCTCAGTAATTAATATGAGGAAGGCTGAAAGGAGATATATGCCTTCTGTGAACTTTGGTAACTTAAGATGGAGAGTACCATTGGCCCACTAGCAGATTTAGAAGTAGGAAAAATGTGTAAGATTATCCAGAAAAACAAGAGTTGGATAGTTGGATAAAAAGAGACGGATACATTGGATTACCTAAAGTCAGCAGACAGAGTGTTAGGAGGAGGCTGTAACATGACTGAAGGGGAACTGATCAAAGTTGCAGGGAAACTGCAGTTGTTTAAGTACCCAGAAGGCCTTAATTCCCTTCCTGATCAGAGTGTATCTTTGACAGCTCGTTCCCTGCCTGATAAAGCACATCCATCCGAGCTGCAGACTGAAAAATACAGGACTACTATGGAGGCCCACCAAAGAAACAAAAGACATGAAAGAACAAAAATGTACCACTTTTCCAGTCAGGCAAAGGTTGAAAACCAGATGCTTTCAGAACTAACCACCGTTCAGAACAGACACCTAACCCAGACAGACAAAAGGATCAGAAACCTATGAATAAGAGAGAATAACAAATCTTAGGTATAAACATACTAAATTACTTTAAAAGAGGTTGAAGCTAAGAGGAAATGCCTTGCATTTGAGAAGTCTAAACTGGTCATAGCTGTAGAAATAGGAATAATAATATTAATAAAAAATCCCTTCATCATCTGAGCAGTTGGCCACAATGAGTGAGCAGATTTCAACCTCCTGTAGCACACTTCAGATCAGATCTTTCAGTCCTACTTCAGAAAAATATTGATTTTTTTTTAGCAAAACCCTACATTCTTTCTTTATGGAAGCACATGAAAACATACCTATCTAGAGGTAAACACATGTTCAAGTACTTCACTGGAAAAAAAAATCATTTAGGCTGCAGGTGCCTGACTGAAACAAATAGCAGTGCTGTCCTTGTGCAGAATAAAACAATGGAAAAAAAGAAACAACAAAAACCAGTAATGTGAAGCTACAACATTAAGATCAGACTACGCAGAACTTTCCAAAAGAAGTGATAGCTACTAGTCATAATAACAACAGCAGTGGACAAAGCACAATCTCTTCTTAAGGATGCTTAGAAACTCCAACATGAAAATACAAGAAAATAGAATCTAAAGCGATTAGGAAAAGACAGTGCGGGGGATCTACGAAAGAAGGGAAGTATCCCATGGGCCTTTCAGGCAAGCTGATGATGCAGCTAGAGGAGAAGACTCTACACCTGGGAAGAGGGTGGTAAGGTCAGCTCTTTACAGCCAGGCAGACAAAACTCCTCACAGAGGCCTGTGGGCAACTGAACCTCTCTAGGTTTAAGAGTAACAGGAAGTCATTCATATGACCATGAGAAAATATACAAGCTGGGAATGCAGGCTCGAGCCACCTCACTGGATGGGAACTTCCTCCAGCAGTGCAAAATGAGTGTGACACAGCCCCAGAACAGACTGTCCCTCAGCTGAGGGGCAGCACTGCCACCCTGCATCCAGGTGCTGCCTGTGCATTTGGCATCCTTGACAGGAACAGCTCAGATTCAGGATAAGGAAATGATGCATTTAATTTTGCAAGACTAATCATTGATATTCACCCATTAGACCTTCTGACACAGTTTGTTGAATAAGGTGGCTTTAACACCTCTGGATGCGTTCAAATTGTTGTGTATTGCCAGAGTGGTATAAAAGTACTTAGTATGAAAGAGATTTAAGCCAGGAATGTGTGACAGAAAAGGCCCAGACCTGTTTGGAAGAGCTACAATAGCCACGGCACAGACAGGAGTAGGTCATGCGCTGGCACTCAGCTCACAGACAGGTGTGCCAGCTGCTTGCTGACATTATCATTCTTCCAGTTGTTTCTTACCATTCCTCTGCCCAGAGTTTCCACCCCCGTAGCCCTGTTGGCAGAAGGAATTAAGTGAGCACTCCCTCGTGTGCTTCCAACAAGTCAGATGGATTAGTCAACAAAGAGGGTTTAAACCAACCTGCTCGCTTTGCCTGAAGCAAATGAAAGTGCTCTTAAACAAACCTTTTTACCAGCTGAGCTCCGGCAGCAGTAACTGCAGCATCGGAGGGGAAGCGTGTGGGTACAAACTGGCAAAACCTTCAAGTGGCACAGTTACGTCTGGAACACACCCTTTGTCCAGAGCTTTATTGGTAAGCACAAGTTATAACATCTTACACACACAACACCTGTCCACGTGTGTATTTTATTCTTCAGCAAATACAAAGTTAATGCAATTACACTGGAAATTCTTCCACCATAAGGCACATTATCTCATATTCCTTGAGTACTAAGAGCAAGCAAGGGAACAGGTACCAGACAATGGATGGTTAGCTTTCATTCGTAATACCTTCCTAACCTTCCTTCACATGCCACAGCGTGTGATTGTGCAAAATTAAGTAATTGACCTGAAAAAGGTTATTTACTTTTCCGAATATCACTTACAAGGTAATTCCAAGAGGAATTATTGCACAAGCTCAATTTCAATTCAATTTATCTCAGAAACAGCTGCCAATTTAGCCCAAACATTCTGCTGACACTACCAATGTGAGAGTTTCTACTATTAGAAATTACACTTTCAAGTCTTCTCCAATTGTAATCTGTAAACAAGGATTGCAAAATGACCAGATACGCCTGTGCCAGGTTGGACAGCAAGGAAATTCCATCACACACAAGTGCTCCCAAGGCATTCAGTGCTCCCTAGGCAGCTGAACATGTGCCACCAAAATCTACCTTGGTATGTGTACTTCAGTGGCACCTGAGCACACAGCATAAGCAGAAGTGCAGACTAAGGATGGCATCAAGGTTTCTGACTTCTTCCTCGTTAGCTTGGATTGTTGCATTCTCTTCCTGGTACTTGTTCTGTGGAGCAGCACAGTTCAAACTACACACTGACAGCTATTTTCTGCTATGATCTATTTTTCCACTTCTGGAGTATCAGGAAAAATGTGCACTTGTTCCTGCCCTGGTAATAAGACTCCAGTTCCAATACATTCACTGTCCTGTGTGATCCCCACAGCAGAGAAATGCTTTTTCTTGAGAGACAAGAGCGCCTTCTCTCCTATCAGTGAACTTCCAGCTTCCAAAATCCCTCAGTATGCAGGAGTATTTGAACTGAAACTTTCACATGACCAGGAATATACATTTCAATAACACAAAAATCATGTTAGTGAGCCTTGAAAGTTCTTTGAAAGAAATCTTGAATCTTCCTTACTGAATATCCAATGCAGAGAAGTACTCTAGGGATGGGACAACAATCCATTGGTTTCAGAAATCTTGGAAGAATCAGCCTCATCCTTGAAAGTGTTTCTTAGGTCACAGCAGGAATTTCAGGACAGAAATCATTCCAGTTATAACATGCTATTATTGTCAGTAGCATTTTGTTGAAAATGCTTATGATTGGTACACACTGGAAAGGCATGGTGTTTCTCATGGCACGATCTATTTCTCACTCATTTCTGTAAGAGTTAGATCAGGCTTTAAATAGTCCTCAGCTGCAACCAAAGGAGACACTGGATGTGTGTAACAAGCTCACTGGCCATGGTGGGGGGCTTGGAACTATGTGATACTTCAGGTCCTTTCAACAAAACCATTCTATGATTCTACATACAACAGACAGGCATCAATCATGCAAGTGTGAGAATTTAATCCTCAGAGTCTTGCACAACAGGTTTTATCATCTAAAAGCAAAAGATCCTACGCTTTTGTGTGGGAGCTTGCAATTTGTTCACTGAAAACCTAATTCAGCAGAATATACAAACACACATTTAAAAGTTTTGGCAGAATGAGCTTTAAATAGTATTAAATATGAAATACATTAGTGATTACATTCACCCACAAGGGAGTTTTATAAACCATCCTCCCCAGATATATATAAAGCTGGAGTGATGAACAGGATTTTATGTGATGCTCACTCCCTTTTCACAGCATTATGACCCTTTATTTTTTAATACTGGACAAAACAAGAATAAGTAACAAGTAGTGCCTTCCTAGACTGTGTCCCCTGCACAAAGTACTACCAGTGACTGGCAGTTGCATAGTTATATTGGGATTTTTCTAGATTTGAATGCCACATTGCAGTAGTGTATCTAGCACTGAGGTATCAATTATTAATTCTGTTGTCTTGTGTGAGGCACTGGCTTTTCATTTGCAGGAAGCTGAATCAGTTTATGATTCTTTCCAATTGAACAGTGGAAGATTTCTACATCTTTCTGTAAAACAGGGGAAAGAAGCAGAAAGAACCAAAGGTGTATCAGAGACATGAGCTAAGGAAGCTCCATGTTGTGTCTGGAAAACTAGATTTCAGACTGAATAAAACTGCATTTTCCATCTACAGTACTAGGACAGTTAACCTCTAAAGATTTCTTACCTACACTGTCCCATCAAAGAGTGGAAAAGCAAAGATATCCTGGCTGTTGTCCAAATGTATGAACTTTGGCAGTAAACACTACTGACTCTCAAGAGACTGTGGGTGAAAAAGGTATGTTAAAAAATTACCAGGAGGTGTACATCAATGGTTATTTTTTAATTCTGAGCCTTAGTAGCACGTGGGTTTGAGAGGGGAACTGAAAAGTTGAAGAAACTGCAATGTTGTTACAAAATAAATGCATTTTTGCTACAGCATCTCAGGATGCTTTTTGAAATATTTTGTCCTACTATGAACACAATAGAAAACTGCATTTGCAACAAAGCAGTCTGAAAACAGGAATTTCTGCCATGAAGATTAAGTGGTTTGAACATTTTTGCAAATTATTCAGCAACAAAAAGAGCGTCATGCAAAAGTTAAGATTACCTAGGGAGACCCATGTCTGTGAAGACACTCAGTGAAATGCAATTAATAAACAGACCAATGCAATCTCGATTCTAGTGTGGCAGAGCCATTATAGAACAATTAAATTAGCGACAATGATTCAGTTATGTTCCCTTTTCTGAGAGCACTGCACAGTGGTGGAATCCCTCATAGTGAAGTGACAACAAAGGCATGATGAGACCATTTGGGAGGAGCTATTGCAAACTCTGGGGCAGTCTGAGAGGGTGTCCTGAGAAACTTACTGTAACTTTAAGGTTGGCCCTGCTTTGAACTGAGTGAACTCCAGAGGTTTCCTCCAATCTAAATCATTTTATGATTCTGTATCGATTCGTTACCACTTGAGATTACCTGCTGCAATCAAGCAACATCTACTTGTACTTCAGAACAGAAGCCCTACAGCTCATTATCCTACCATTCCTCCTATGTATTTGGCAGGTCACTCCTGGATGACCATGGAGCAGGTTTTTAACAGACCAGTCCAGGGTGCACTTAATGTTCCCGGAGGTCGCAAGCAGTCTTCTCCGTAAATGTGAATCCCAGCAGGGACTCTTCCTGCAAACTTTCTGTATACGCTCGCTGCAATCTGCACTGATTTAAAGATATAGTGAGGAAGACTCTACACCGCGACGTATTTCTTTAAAAGCAATATAAAATGGGTAAGAAATTCTAACGTAGGTAAGGGCTAAGTTAGCTGACAAATGCCGACAGGTGAGAATCAAGCACCACAGGAATGCAAAATTATGGATACATCACAAAACCTAAAACTTTATGAAAGCGCAGGTCTGTTTTGTGTTGTAAGGAGGCTGTATCATGGGAACTCTTTGCTTCAATGGACCCAGACCTGAATCATTACCTCCACCCTGTGCCCCAGTGAGGCACGGCAAATTTAAAACTTCTTTTATCTACCATCATTCCTCTGTCCCCTTTCCTAGATTTGGAACATTTTTGCTCCTCTCCTGGAAATCTGATACTGCTTTTTACAGTTTCTCTGTTTCTCCACAACTGACTCTCCTCTCCCCTCCCCATAGAATTTTAGAAAGATTTTCTTAATTTTCCCAGAATATAAATTAATTTTCTACCAAGTATCTCCTTTTCCCAAGCAATTCTTTGGAAGGAGGAAATAATTCCTGTTTACAGAATTTTTACAGTATTCTTGCAAAGTCTTCTCAAAAGCTTAAGGTCAGCTGTCCCAGACCCCTGTGTATTTCCAGGCCAAGACACAGGGGGGTGTATTTTTTTTACTACTGAATATACGTACGAGCATTACACGACACCAACAACACTGCACTTCTTCAGCTGGAAGACTCCACCACCGTCCCTCTCTAAGATATTTTGTTACCTGTAGTACTGGATCTGACTAAATGTTCTTCACAGCGGCTGGATGGGCTGTGAGCGCCGAACAGTGCCGGCACAGCATCGAGGCCATTTCTGTTTCTCACTCTGCGGCCCCAGTGAACAGACCAGGGGTGCCAAATAGGGGGGGAGGTGACACAACTAAACCAAGGACAGCAGTACTCCATGCTGCGTAATACTGTGCTCCAGGCCAGAGGAGAGTGTTTAGGGAAATTAACCATCTTTTTCTTGGGAACTGGCATGCCCAGGGAGAGTGGACAGTGACTGTCTCAGCAGTTGTCCTGGTTTCCTTCTCTCTCATTTTTTCACATACTGAACGATTCTATAACTTGACCGACGAGCTTCTTTGCTTTTCCTTTTCTGTTTCTCCCCACACTGGGCGTGGGGGAGAAGTGAGCAAGTGGCGGCGTAGCGAACAGGTTGCCCAGAGAGATCATGGAGTTTCCCTGTCACTCAAGAACCGTCTGGAAGCAATCCTGAGCCACGTGCTCCAGGCTGACCCTGCTCGAGCAGGGAGGTCGGACCGGATGACCCACTGTGGACAGGCCAAGCTGTCCCATTCTGTGGTTCCGTGCAGCGCGGCGGGCTCACCCCACAGCACCTGCCCGTGGTGTTCCCGCTCCCGCCCCGCGGCGTTACCGCGCGCGCCGCGCCTCGCGCCTCTCGCCCGGCAGAGGGACCCGCCCCGCCGGCACGTGCGGGAAGCGCTCGCGCCGCCCCGCGCGCCTATAACGGTACCGCCGCTCCCCGGCCCCAGGGAGGCTCAGCCGCTGCTCCGCGGCCGCCGCCGCTCGCCCCTCGGGACCCGCGGTGTCCCCCTTCCCTCCCTGCTTCCGGCAGAGGAGCGGGCGGGCTGCGGCCCCTCGGCGCGGGTAGATGTGGGGGGAAGGAAAGGAGGGACGGAGGGGGTCGACCCCGTCCCCCCCCCC
>VXBT01005810.1:124491-180400 GCA_013400235.1 Oriolus oriolus | reverse complement strand
TCCTTCCAGGGCTCCTGGCTCAAGGAGTTCCCGTGGCTCTACTACTGCCAGGAGACCGGCCTCATGTCCTGCGCCTGGTGCACCGCGGCCGCGGCCGCCGCCGCGCCCCCCGAGCTGATCATGTCCGGCGCGCCCCTGCCCGGGGGGCACGACGAGCTCTGCAAGGGCACCCGCAACTACAAGCGCGCCCTGCTCCTGCGGCACCACTTGTCCGCCGAGCATCGCCTCAACGAGCCCGGCACCGGCGAGCAGGTACGGCACGGGACGGGGAGGGGGCGGCGGGGAGGGAGGGGCAATCCCGGCCTCCCTTTTCGCATCGGTGAGGTTTTCCTGTGCCCACGTGTGTGAACTTCTTTAAATGGCTGCTCGTGGCTGTTGTTGCCCGGCGGGCTGGACACGCCGCGCTGCTCTCGCTCGCCGTGTCCGGAGCGGGAGACGAGCCCCCTCTGGGATTTGGGGTGACTGTCCCGCTGGATGTGGGCAGGCACACAAACACAGCACGAGCTGTTGTTTGTAGCTGTGCTCCGTTCCCGTTATCCGTCCGGCGCTGGCGGGTGCCGCTTTCATTAGTTCATCTGTTTATCTCGTGAAGATAAACCGGCGATGTGGGAAAAAAGTTGCGTACGAATCCCAGTGTCACAGCACTGATTTAAATACGCTCGTTACAACTTCCTCCTGCGGTACAGGCGGAGGGAGGGCAGTGTCCGGGCAGCGACCGCTTGTGAAATGGGGACTCGGCGGCGTGAAATTGGAATCGCTCTGCCGTGCTTAGCGGTGTGGCCCCGGTTCACTAATCGGATAACTCAGTGTACTCAAGTTCTTCGCGTTGAAATCTTTTCTTTCCCGATTGCGTTACTTTAGATTGAGTTGCTGAGCAAGAAGTCTGCAATCGCTTGGTGTGTGTTTGAGATAAACATGTGGTTTCCTGAAAGCCGTGTTACTATGCCAGCGCTCCTCTAACGCTGTAGGAGTAGTGAAACTCTTCACGTTCCCCGCTGAACTTCAAATCACTGTGTTTCTTGGCTGCTTTCACGAACGAGGCAAGGCTTGCCCTAGAACATACGTAGATGAAAAGCCCCCAAAGAATACTTGTGTTGAATCCGAACCCTTCTGCAGCCTTTCCTCCTAGGGATGCCTGCGCTGCTAAAGTTCGCTCGATCGCCTCGCTGGCGTTAAACTTGCCTGCGGGCATTAGCTAGTGTTGCTTCAGGTTAGGCTAGTCCTTGAATTGTTAGGCTGTTAGCCGGAATTAATTGATTAGTCACTCCGTTTTTCTGCATTTAGGATGCAGTTTTAATTAAAACACCCACCTTGGCTGGATAGCTTTATTTGGAGTCTGAAATATAATGCGGTAGTTAGATTGAGGTTATCGCTTGAGCACTCTAAGGAGCTCGGGGTACCTTGGACAAGAGCTTAGTCGAATGTTCGGGCAGGATATCAGGATTACAGGATGATTGATAAAACGTTAGGTGAATGATAGTTTTCTTAGAACTTCTTAGAAAATGTATGCAAGTGTTATGTGAAGCCATTGCAGGACTGCAAGGGAAACCTTATGGTGCACAAATACCGGTTATCCAAAATACTGGTTTTGGATTTACAAATGCAGCGTTCGCCTTCAAGATGATTAATACTACCTTTTCAGTGAGTGTAGTTTTATAGCAGCTACTGTTAGAGATGTTTCGTGGTAGTAGGTCATCTTATCAATTTTCTGCATTCTTCCAAGGTTTGCTATTCACTCTGCAGTGTTTTAGCCAAACTTGCTTTCAATTAGTTGTTTCTAATTAAGAAACTTTCATTCTTAGTTTCTGTTACCTCTTCATATCTTTGAAAATGTTCCAGTTTTGTGTAATGCTATTGCAGCGTATTCCTTACCGTCTTGTTGCCTAGTTTCTAACTTTGAGTTGTGAATCTGTAGAAGTATGTTCTGTCACTGTGTAGCCTCCTGTGTTAGTGGATGCTGCTAATCTCTGCCACACTTGGAAGTTTCTCACTCCATTTTATCTATATTTAAATAAAAGCTATTCCAAGAATTTTTCCCCTACTCAGTTTACTATTTTTTTTCTTTCTGTCCTCTTATCCTCAGTCTGTTGTAAAACTGTTAAATACCGGGAGGGTGGAAGGGAGGACAGAATATTGCCTTGTTATCCCAGTAGCCTACAAGTTAATGTAAGTATCTATTTGAAGACTGTGTTTATTTGAAGACCTTTCATTGTCATGGGAATATTTGTAAAAATGAATCTCTGCTTTTATACCACTGATAGTTTAAGAAAAAATATTTGTAGTAACTGTAATAATAAATGAAACAGTAGGATAGATGAGTCAGTGGTTCTTCTGCACTGTATTAAAGATAAGCTTGGGACAAAGGTAACTGTACAGAGATTGGTTTTTTCCGAGTGGAAAACAGTGCTTTGTGCATCCCTCTGCAATTACATTTCGGTTAAAAACTTCTCATGAGGGAAGGAATTGCAGTTTTTCAGGAGTCAGTGTAGTTTTCTTTGTGGTGCACTTTCACGTTACAGTTGCTTAATCAAAAACCTGATTAAGAATCTCTGTTTTCTTTCCCTTCTATGTTTAATTTCCGTATCCTTTCATACTCTTAATGGCACTTGAATTTCTTTTGATACATATGTTTAAATTAATACCAAAACAATAGCCCCATTTTTTTCTAAATGCCGTGATACCAGATACTTGGAACAAAAGTAGGTAATTTGTACCCTGACCGTATTTCCAACATACGTAATGAGGCAGCAAAGCCGTTTAGATTTAATGAAACTTGGGAGAGATCTTTCAGCCTTTGTGTTAAGAGACAGCACACATGTATTATGGACTTGACAAGCCTCAACTGCAGGGCATGTTTAGCAGCTGCTAATAAACATATGGCATAGTGCCACCACTCAAGCGCAGAAAGGAAATTGTAGGTGTTAAGACAGTAAAGCAGTGGAAATTTCTATAGGTCTGTTGGATGTTACACTCGTGAAGAAATGAGTGATGATTTCAGTTTATTTTTGGGATACATTTAATTTGGAATGCCAAAATACATCACAAGTGGTTGCAGCTGCTGTAATTCAAGGGTATTGAGCTGTCAGCTGATGCTTCTTTCTAAGACCAAAGCCTTGAATCGTGTTCTATTCTAGATTTTAAAATATTTTTTCTCCATATTAAAGCTTAAGGAAATCTATCATCAGCTTGAAACTACCTTTGTTTTTTTAGTAAACAGACCATTGTGTTGCACGAATCTTAAGAAATGGATGTTTACTGGGAAATCACGGCAAAATGTTTTAATTCTTTGATGAATTTGGGTCCATAAGATGCAGATTTGTTGGCTGCTGGGGGTTCCTCCTCTCAAACCATCTTCTTAAAACATTTTCTCTCTGGACATAATTTAAAGCTAAGCTTTGGAAATACTGCCAGAAAAGCTTTCTCCAGCCTAACAGGCATGTTGGTTTAAAGAAGCTCTCCAAAAGGAGGAAGGCCTTTGATGTGTTATTTTTTCCATGTGAACTGGAATTGTTTGCATTATGTGAGCAGTGATGAATGGAAGTCATGCTTTAGATGTAAGAGTTACATTACAGTGTTCTAAGTTAACTTCTTGACTTACTCTTAGCAGAGCAAAGAAGTTGAGGAGGAAGTCAGGCCTCAAAGATTACCACTTACTGTATTTTCATGTAGTGTTTTTACCAAACCTCAAACTACTCAATTCGATATTAGGCAATTAATGAAACAATTAGAAATTGCTGAGGTGTCTGTGAGCGATGCTGTGTGTGTACAATGGCAGTGGAGCATCATGTGCAGCTGATGGGACCATATTTTGATATCATTTTCCTCTGTAGCTGCACATGTTAAGAAGCTACTATGATAGCTTACTTTGTTAGAAGATCCATTTACCAGGCTAAGAATTAATTTGGGGGCACAGGGAACTGCTGTAGAGCAAGATGTGGTAGTGGGGAAGGGATTAAAAAACGTGGCATAACTGCTTTTCATATACATGCAGCTGAGATGGAATCTGTGGTTAGATTGGTTTGGGTTTTCTTTTAGTTCTTCCTGCTCTCACTGTTTTTCCTCCCAGGGACACAGTATGCTGATGGAACAGTAGGAGAAAGAAAACTAAACTTCTAGTAGCAGTTTTTGATCTTCTGTTTCTGCTCCTGTTAGCTTTTGGGCAAGTTTAATTAGTGAATTACACATACAAAATAGTAATTTATCTTTGTATGTATTCAGAAAAGCCTAACTATTTGAAACAGAGCACAATGTTAGTTTCCTTGAGCAGTCTCTGTTCTGTTACAGCACTTTTTAATCTCACCCATGGAGAGAAGTTTGTGGCTTAGAACACTGTAGATTCCACAAATTGAAACAAAATTGTGCTGATTTTTGTCTTTTATTTCTTACTAGTATTTATTAAAGAATAAGATGGTTTGGTGTTGAGGTAACTTAGTTGATGAGAATATGAGTCTGTATTCTGAAAATATAATCGACATCTAAGCAAGTGTCATTAGTTTGTTGTTCTCAGAAAAACAGAACCCTTATGATGATGTGTCATGTAAATAACAGAAGTTTGCAAATACACTTTTTCCTGTAATTATTTTCTGCACCTTGCCTCCTGTTGAACTGTGTTGTATTTTTTCTGTATCAATGTCTAAATCTCTCCAAGTAACATTTTATTCATTTTTCTCACCATGTCAATTCTGCTCGTCACACTTGGTGTACATAGACTTGATAATTGTTCAGATGTCAGGACTTCATTTGAGTTGTGGCACTAGGGTTAACTGTTGTACCATGCCAGTAGTAAAACAGTTGTTTTCAGTCCTTCAGTTAGTTTTAGAAATGTTTATGCACCCACTTCTGTAAAGCTGTAATACTAATTGAAGCGGTACTGCTGATTGATCTCTCTCCCCAACACACACCCCTATAGCTTGGACCCAAGTTATGTAAGATTTCATTTTTCTACCTAACCTTCTGGTCTTGTCATAATGAAGACTTCAGTCTTGTTTTTCTGTAGCACATTTGAGATCTGCAGCTCCTCCTCACCATGCTGGCTTGTCCTGTTCTCAGGAAACAAAAGCCCTTCATTGTAAATATCAATTTATTTTTTGTCCCAGCTTGATTGGGTACTTATACTTGCTCAGTTAAAATATACTCTATCTCCATTATTTAACCACACATTTGTCAGAAGAAAAGAACTGCTGCAGGTTGTTTTTTAGATTTTATGCAGTGTTTAACGTGTTCTCAGAGAATGAAATTGGCAGCTATCATAGCATCTACCTAACATTTACCATGTGAGGTGCAAGTCACTGATGATTGACAAGCATGACAACGCTTTAGGGTACCATAATTTTCATCTTAATCTGATCCAGTGTCAGTGTAATTGGTGTTTTGAAACTATGCAGTGCTCCATTACTGAAGTGACAGGAAGCTAGTCCAGAACCAAAATCCGCTGAGAACTTAGAGTGACAGACCTAGCTGTCCCACACTTGGAGCAAACTGTTTGACAGCCTTGATCTGAGCGAGTACTTGGGGTGTGTCAGAAAGTACACAGAAAAAATTAAGATGAGGTTGGGCAAAGACCTATTGCTTGTTTTCACGTAAAAGCCTAATTGCTTTTATTTCTTCCTCTTCAATTAAGTGTTTTTCTGAGAAGGGTAGAGATTTGGAAGCAACTTGAATGTGACAGCAAACTGAAATTCCTCTGCAGGAGATGCTGAAGTGGCCCAGTTTCTGTTTTGGTTATACTGGGCCTTATTTGCTGCTTGTAGATGTAAACACCATTTTAGATGTAGTTACAGCCTCAGTTGTCATTCCAGTGATCCACACTGGGATTATAAATTGAGGTGAGTACTGATTTAATCCACTAATTCCTGTGTGGTGGAAAGTGACTTCTTTAATATATGTAGCTGGTTTCTGCTGTAGTCCCAAATTAAGGGTAGTATTTCCTGCAACGTGTATTTTAGCCCCTGCATAGACTGGGTTAGACAATGCTAACATTACCTTCTTAATACTGGTTTTGACCTGTAATGTTGAGGCAGGTGAGCTTTAACAACACCTCCAGCTCCCTGATCAGTGAGGTGTGCTTTAGATTATGAGAGAAGAAAATAATGATTTGGCTTGGAGCTATCCAGTTTTGAACTTGCTTTGTTTGCTAGGGAAGAAGAGAGAATCTTGGAGATGTAGTATGAAACAGACTGTCATTGTTGCTGCTCTTGATGGCAGCATATGTCAACCCATATAAGTATGGTCTCAAATATGCCAGTCTGTTTTCTGCTTTCTCCTAGCTGCTGCTTTGTAGCATCTCTGAATCATCATTATCTAAATATGAGTTGGAAGTCTTCTACATGCTCTAAAATCCAGTTCAGATCTCTTGACCTCTCCCTGTCTGAACTAGTCTTTAATAACGAATTATTTCTTGGTGTTGGATTGTGTGAAAATACCCGGTTTTAGCAAAATTTTGAAGCCGTGTTTGAGATTACAGATTAAAAAGGTTGTGTGTGTGTAATAAGTATGTGCCAGTGTTGCCACTGGAAAGTTTGTGAGGCTTATTTCAATAAAGCCTTAGTTAAGTGTTGTAATGGAAGCTTAAGTCGGGGGTTTTTTGTCATCTGTGGTATTTTGTCTGCTTGTCATGTGATAAACTGTTTAATCCTAAACCTGCTACAGTTAAAAAAAAAAGGATAAACGCTTAATTTTTAAAACTGTATAAGAAATGTATCTGCTGTTATATCTACTTTAGAAATGTGTTTTCTTTAAAACATTCAAGACAGATTGGGACATCCAGACCTAATCTATGTACTCATGTCTCAGCATGAAGAAAATGTTGAATCACTTATCAGGATTCTGCTTAATTGTTTAAGTGGAGATTTCTGGGGAAGAGCAAGGGGTTGGATATGTAAGAATCATCTAGTTAAATCTTTGGAAAGAGAGGCTCTTGAATCTTTAATGTACGTGGGTTAGGAATAACAAGTACTTCACACTCAACTGTATATTTCCCTACTTTTGGCTGAAATTTCCCTTCCTTTGCCCTGAAGGCAAATCTGCTAGTTCTGTTTGTTTCAAACTTGGGGGTGGAAGGTGCAGAATGAGAGCATGATTTTTAGTTTTCAGAAATACCTTGTTAATTATACATTTCTGTCTGCCTTTGTGACCAAGAACATCAATAACAAAAATATAGTTTGATTAAAATTGTCTTCTTTAGTTTATTTTCATATCCTTATTATAGTGCTGAAGAACTAAGGAGAGCATTCATTAAGAGCTAATTATGTTTGTGGGTTTTTTAATTGCAGGAGGCAGAGTTACCATCAGAACTGAATAATGAAGGATACTGTGATTTTAACAGCAGGCCAAATGAGAACTCTTACTGCTATCAGCTCCTGCAAGAGCTCAACGAGCAGAGGAAGAAAGGCATTCTTTGTGATGTTAATATTGTGGTGAGTGGGAGGGTCTTCAGAGCTCACAAGAACATCCTGGTTGCAGGCAGCCGCTTCTTTAAGACTCTGTATTGCTTTACAAACAAAGAAAGCCGTAACCAAACCACTGTTACCTATTTAGACGTTGTTGCTGTTCAAGGTTTTTCTGTCATCTTGGACTTCTTATATTCTGGTAACCTCGTGCTTACGAGCCAAAACGCCATTGAAGTGATGTCGGTGGCCAGCTACCTTCAGATGACGGAGGTTGTCCAGTCCTGCCGCAACTTCATTAAAGATGCCTTAAACATAAGTATAAAATCAGAAGCTCCAGAGACTGTTGTAGTGGATTACAACAGAAGATCTGTTAGTAGGGATGGTTTATCTCCAAGGGATCAAAAAGTTGCCAGCTTCTGGGCAACACGAAACCTTACCAACTTGGCAAGTAGCATAAAAACTGAGAATGATCCCTACCCTATTGATGAGGGCCAAATGGAAAGCTACCAAATGAATGACTGCAGTTGGGTCCAGGACAGCTCACCTGAAATGGCTGAAAATGAATCTCAAGGTGAGGGAAAAGTTTTCGTGTGGAATGACATGGGTGCACAGGGACAATCAGTTCAAGAACCTGGAAAAGCAAGAAGGAAAAACCAAGCTGCAAAGAGATTTATTTATAATATACCACCTAATACTGAAGAGAACTCTGAAGATTGCTCAGTGTTACAACCATCGGTCCCATATCCAGAAGAAGATTTGTCGTTTATTAAAGAAGAAGCAGGTAAATATTGCTTAATGACAGTTATGTCATTTGAAAATTAAAGTATTGAATGAAGTACCTGGCTTTGTAACTTGTAAAGGTATGTTGGATTGGATTAGTAAAGTAGCACACCATTCAGGTTACTAAATCGGTAATCTGATTCTCTGCCTTGGGGCATAGCGGCAGATCATCAGCTAGAGAAGGGAATGGCTGTGCCACACGGTATGTAATGTGCTGTTTGCATTTGACACTTGAAATGGGGGTCCTTAGCAGCTGGTAGAAACTACAATTCTTGTGTTATATTTAATCTGTGGCAACTATTCGGCACAAAATCAAGGAGTGATAACTGGTGGCTAGTGTTAGCTGATTGCACAGACAGCGAGGGCCTTTATAATTTCCTTCCCTACACTAGCAAAAGATTTTTCCGGTAATCTTCACCTGAGTGTTACCCAGAAACATTCTGCTGATTCTTATTGTTGGGATATCTGGGAAGCTACAAGATGGAGTAATCCTGGCTACTATAACAGAAACACTTATAACAGGTTTGTGAAACATTGGCAAGAGATGCCACAATGACATATATTAGAGGGGAATATATTTTTTTTGAACTATGCTGTAAGCAAATCCTGAGAGTGACAGAATTAATAGGATTTTTTTTCCTTAAGGATCTATGGTTAATGTAAATGGTAGAATAAGATTAAGTATCTGTTTGCTGAACAAATATGGTCGCACAAAGAATTATAAGCAGCAGACTGTTCACAGTGTAATTGTCATTTGGGGCAATGTAATTAAGTTCAGTTTATTTTTTAAATTATTATGCTGTATGACTAGTTAATGTATGCATTTGAAGTACTGTCATTTACCTGCCTCACCTTTTGATGAATTAATAGTTTTGAAAACTTACTGCAATTTAGGAGTCAAATTAGGGGTGGATTTGAGATACAGCTGTAACAAAGTTCTTTAGATGTATCTTGTTTCTAAAGCAGTTTAAAATGTATGCCTGCTTCAAACATCAAGGAACTGTGGTTGTCCTGTCTCCTCCAGGAGCCCTGCTGTGCTCCTGCCTGTGGGGCTGGGGACACAGGTGGGCAGTGGTCCCACAGGGGGCACGTGGGGACCCACGGCCGTGCTGTGCAGGGCCTGGGCACCGCAGTGACACGCGCCAGCGCAGAGCAGCGTGGGCTGGGACTGGGGATGTGTTTCTCCAGTACAAGAGACCTTCATGTGCTTAGTGAGTAGTGTGACACAGCAGAGCAGCTCTGGAGAAGCAGCTGCGCTGGGGAGCACTTCTGCAAACGCTTCAGGCACGTTACTTATCTCTGGTCTTCATCTCTGAACTCTGGGTAGGTCTGCTTTAGCATTACTTGGGAGTGCATGCTTCTGAAGTGAATTTCTATACTTCTCTCACTGGCTAAGCTTTGGACTGCACAGGGTTCCTTCTGGCTGAACTGACAATAGGAGCTGCGTTTCAGGAACATGCCAGTCACTAGCAGGCCTCAGGTCTACAGCACCAGGTTAGATCTAGCCTAAGTAAAGCACCTTTAGATGCAGGTAGTGGGGGATGTTGAGTCCTCAGCACCCACACAATTTTGCCTGTGCTGGGCTACACTACTTGCTCTAGTTGCAATGCCATGAAAAAGGACGAGAGAGGGTCTGGAGCAGGAGCTGAGGACGTGTATTAGCTGCACAAATACCAAGTTTCTGACACAATTTAGCATGTGATTTCTGTTGATGATTTATATGGGGTAAATATTCAACCTCTTTTACTGATGGAAATAGAGAGAATATGTCTACTGTATGATGGCACCAACAACAGATATAAATACTTGTTTGGATGCTGTGGAATTTTGTATGTGTGCTGTGAAGATTTCTTGGAGAAATAATGGAGGTCATGGGTAGTGCAGTATGTTTAGTCCTTGTTATTTTTTTTTTTTTGACAGAAGCGCCAATGTTTCCAGTAACTTGTTGTGGTAAAGAATTAAATGACAAAATACATCCATGTAGCATCTTGATGAAAAGAACTGTGTTGGAGACAGAGCATACTGAGTATGTGTTGTGGTGCTGTGGAAAACCATTGAAAGTTCTGTGACTGCAGACTGAAGTTTATTTTACTGAGCTCTAAAATACTAGTCAACTAGTAATCTCCTTGGTATTTTCAGAGCACGGCATCTATGTTCCCAAGTACATAATTACATTTTCTGTCAGTGTTAGAACTCTTTTGGAAGCCATATCTAATATTTTTGTAATAATACCTTTTTCTTGCATGCATGCATACTGTTTGAAACAAGAAGAGCGACTGAAGTAGGGCTTGGTATAGTTTACTTTTCACCCATAGTCTGTGCTTCACCTTTTGGTGTTCTTTCTCTTCTACTTGTGTCTCTTTTTCTTTGCTTTGCAGATAGATTCCACTCTTAAACACTCTTCTTTTAACTGCTCCCTCTATGCCAAAGAAAAGGTGGAAGAGGGAGGAGTGGAGAGTTGGAAGAATGTCAAGAATGAGTTGTAGAATAACCTGCAGGTTATACAATAACTTTTTAGTTTTGGATTAAATTTCTTGTGGGAATGAAAAACTACCAGAAATAATAGGTCCTGAGAGGTAAAAATGGATAAGAAAATGTCATCTAGAATAGACGTGAGATAATTCTGTAAGAAGAAAAAAACAAAATAGTGAATTCTTATGTTCAGAGCTAAGGAGCGTGCTGTCCCATTGGTTGCTAAAAGGGAAACAACGAGCTTCTGCTATTATGCTTTGTCATGTTCTGATGGGGATGACATCAGTGGTTATGAGCTGTCAGTTCCGTGCAGAGTGAGTTTCTGTGCCCTTGATTTAGGTTTGGGTTGGTCTGGTGCTTTTGAGATGGGAAATAAATACTGTAGATCTGGTGGAAGGGAAGCCTATTTAAGAACACTCCTCTCACTACAAAAATTGTATCCCTGAAGCCACTTCCTCGAATTCTGTAGTAAATGAATTTTCTAGTTGGGTACAGCTAGGTAAGTATTAAATAATAAACAGTAAAAGCTTTCTGAAGCATCTGCTGTCCCTCTTGTTCCAGTAAAGCAGATATGTTAAACTGCTCCTTGCTGAACATGAGTTTTTTCTGCATGTATCTATAAGGATATGTCAGCTGCTGCTTCTTCCTCTCACCCTGTGTTGCCAGTGAGTTTATATTTAACACCTTCCCTGTAAAAGTAGCAGTCGGCGAGCTTTAAAAAAGCTCCGTAAAGTTAGGATGGGTTTGAAATTCCTTGTACTGTCTTACATTTATATTTACTTACGTTTTGCTTAAGCTTTCAAGACTTTTCCAGGTTTAGCTATATTAAAGTAGCTGTTTAACAGAAACACTGAATGTTACCACCTATCACAGTATTTTTCCCTCCTAGTTGATAATCTGCTAAAAAAGTCTTTACTGTTTGCAGCCATCATGCATCCTACAATTAACCATTTACCATGGTGAAAATAACCATGCAGTCAGTCAGCATCTCACAGTGTTACAGTGAGTTACAAAAGTTCATAGAAGTTCAGTGAACATAATTCATCATATTCTTAATGTCTGTTCACAGGGTTGTTTTGTTAATTTTCATGACTTCTTGGGTATGTCTTTCATCTGGGCCTGGTTTTTGTTTGTTTGGTTTTTTTTTTTATACAAGTGTCCTATCCTCAGACTTCAGAACACAGCTGTGAAGTATTGCTTATGCTTTCTTGCTTTCTGGAACTGACTGTGTTGATTTTTACAGAGACTTGCATGCAATATCCCAATAGTTTTTATGAAGCTACAAGTGTACAATTTGTTATTGTGATTTTTCAGTCTAGATAATGCTGTCATGTACTGTGGTGGGGATGAGAGAAAGGATAACAGGGTTACGAGGGTTCCTGACTGATGTTGTTGGGGTTCCTAAGGAATTTAATTCAGCTTGCTGTAGAAACAACTACTTTTCAGAAGGACACAAACAGCAGCTAAACCTGCTTACGAAAAATGTAGTGCTGGTCACAGCTTCTGTCATGATACAAGGGAGGAGCATAACACAACTTGATTAGGACTTTACAATAAAGGCAAGTCTTCTTGTGTCTGAAGAAATCAAGATTGATGGACTTACCATATACATATTTCTTGTAGGGATAAAGCCCACTTGACTGTCTGTGTTACAAAAGAAAAAAGAATTGTATATTTTTCATACTTTTCCACGGTCCTGTAACCCTCAGTCAGATTTTCCTTAAACCTCAAGCTGATACCCTGATTAAAAGATTTAGGTTTCTTGGTGGACCTTTAACCACTTTATTTCCCCCATTCCCTATGTAATCTGGTATTGAAGATGCCATGGGTTTTTACAAGTCATCTGAAAACACTGCAACATCTGAGGGTCAGCCTCTTCCCCATTCATTGAATTTACCCCTCCGAGGGATGATCCCAAAGACAAGCAGATCCTCACATTGTCATGGTATGCTCTGTCACTGAGCCTACAACTCTAGGCAATATTTTGTGTATTACTGTTGTCAATTTGCTTTTTTTTTTCCTTTCTTTTTTGTGAATGGGTTGGGGAAGAAGGTTTTGTGGTGTCTACAGATCTTCTCTGCCTGAAAATCCTTTTGAGTCCCAGTGCGATGCATTGACTTACTGAAAAAATACCAATCTGAAGTCCTGATTTTTTTCATTTGTGAAATACTGATGATGATGATGGTAGCAACATCTAAATAAAAATGGCCCATGAGAACAATTAACTCCCCCACAAATAAATGGTCTGCATGAGGAACGTTCTTTACTTTCTTATGTTTCACTGGTGTAGTTGTTGGAGGAGATCAGCAAAATAGCTTTTACTTTCTTGGGAAGGGATTTTTCAGGGAAGGTATGATAATCAAGTTGAGAAGCAAGTGGATAACATATTTGGCATCAGCTGGTGGTCTTCTGTCAGAGTTAGTTGATGCTAGATCTGACTCTGTAGTCAAGGCAATATACCACTTTCTCATGAATGAAAAATAGTAAAAATTGAGAGCAATTGGGAGCAATAGATAGAGTATGAGTAAGATTGCGTTGGCAAAACGTCTTGAGTATATCTGAGCCCTCTGTTGCAAGAGGCAGTTGGGCAGTAATGTGCTTCCAGAATAAGCCTTTTCAGAAGAAGCAAGGTTAAAGATGTGAGGAATACTCTGGGAACAAAGGGAGTGCAAGATACTTTCTTTTCCCCACCTTCCTAGTATGTCAGTCTTGGCAGTGCTGTTTCCTCTGTCATGTTACCTAACATAAGCAACAAATCCAGCTCTCTAATAGCAATCCAGATTGTATCAGTAGATTACCACTGCTTTCTTTACAATCCTTGAAAGCTATGGCCTAATCGCTTATCCTGTCTACTTTCTGTCTTTTTTAATTGTTCTGGATGAGCCGTCAGTGTCAGAAAATGTAATGAAAAAATAGTATTTCTTTTTCTCTTATTTTGGCACTGTTTCCAGTGCTAATGTATTTGAAGAAAACAGAAGTTTACTACAGACAGCTGTATCTAATGGAAAGTTTTGTGTCTTTTCCCTCAGCACACTGTATGTCTGTGTCCTTTTCTATAATGAACTGTTCAGTGGCTTCTGCCACTGAACTTCTCATTATTTCCCGTATCATCTCCTACTCAGTAATGCCTCCTTTTCTGCCCCCCAAATCAGCATATTTCTAGTTGTAGAAAAAGAGCAAAACCTGTCAAACTAAGGATGTTTCTAACTTAGACATGTTCTCTCTTTCTGGTGGTGCACCCTTACCTCTTGCCTTCAAAACTGAAAATCAATGTATCTGGCTTCTGGTTATCCTTTTTCCTGAGAACAAATGCAGTAGAACATAAAATCCTTTCACAATGTTTTTGATAGCTTTTGTTAGCAGTGTAAAAGCCTACTCAACCACTTCATTTTATTTCACACTCTCCTTATCTCTTCTCAAATCAACATAGTGTGAATTTTAGTGCTGATAGTTAATCAGCTTCTTTGAATTGTTTTATTTCTTATTATTTTGGCTTTGCTTGTTGCTGACTTTTATTAAAGATTGGATTACTGCTAGCCTTTTATCCATGCAGGCTAGAAGAATGGGTAAATGTTTGAGGCTAATTGACATTCGAGTTATTATCTTACACCTCTTAGAAATCAACTAAAGTGTAAAAAGGTAACCTTAGATCAAAGAAAAGTTGTGGTCAGATGGCTTGGTCTGGAGACACAGAATATGATTGCTTCTAATTAGCTTTTTTTTTTCCCCCCCTCCAAAGATCTGCCTTACCTGTCTATACTTTCCCCGTTTGCACCCCACCCCCAGTCTACCAGTACAACCATGTCCATAATTGCTTTCAGCCTCCTATCAAGATCATCTGGCTTTAAGTTGACCAGAACGGGTCAGATGATGATTATGTCTAGTTTTGCAAGCAGGTTTCAGGGGGCAGTAGCCTGGGTGAGAGGAGAAATGGGAGAAGATATTATGAGCCCCAGGGCTCTGTAACATGTTGTGTTCTGGAAGCTTACCTGACTATAGGCTCTGTATCCAGCTGGGGAAGGTAGCAGAGGCTAGGTATTGCACTTCCAGCTTCCAGTCTGTGTGTAATTCAAATCTATCCTGTTTGGATGAGCAATTAGACACTAAAGTTGCCTTTTTCATGGTTTTGTTTTGCACACATTAAATGTGTGCCTAATCTAGAAAGCAGGTTTTCTAGGTCAACGAATTATTCTAGGAATAAGCATTAGGTTTAATTATTATCTACTTAGTCATGTACTATGCAGGGACTGAAGCGTATGTAGCAACCACTTATCTCTTGTGGTATCTGTGCTGGTGTTCCTTCATGTTATAGTGGGTCTTCTCTTCCAATTGGAGGTTGAAAGATTTAGTAGCTATTACCTACGCTAGATGACAGCTCTTACATCTATTTAGCTCTATGTTGAGTCTTGTGCTGAGATCTAGAACTATGCAGGGGTTTGAGCTCCTAAATTCCCTCAAACTTAAATACCAGCTGTGTGCATAAATGTTCCTAGTGAAATTTAATTTGTGTTCTCTTAAATACAGAAGAATTGTCAAAGTGACAGTGTCATATATGTGTTCAAGTCTTACTTATGGTCAGTCTGGTGCATGCTTATTCTGAAGGAAGCTATACAATATTGCCTGTACACAGCATGAAATTACATCTGTGTGCAGTAAACACTTGGTCTGTTGATCTTACAGATATTCATCCTATAAGGGGGAAAAAAGTGATTAAAATATTTTATTACTGACTGGCCTTTCACTGTTCAGCTACATTCAGCTACAGTTCTAGTACAGGGAGAAAAATATGTAAAGAAAGGATCTAATACTTTAAACATTATAAAAGTAGTTTTATTTTTTTTTTCCTCTGCTAGATCCTGAAGCCTGCTTTAATTTGGAGGCTTTTAGCCATAAGATCAAGTTGTCTTTGCTCTCACCTAGACTATACAACACTGCTTCCTCACTAATCCTTTCTTGTGTATTACAGAAGGAAGTCTTCTTCCTCACCTCAAAGGAATGTGTAGTTGGCATGTCTGTAGGGTATCTGTGTTCTATTCCTTGAGCTGTTGAGATGCCATTGCTGGAGTCCATCACTCCAAATTAGTATAGGGAAGTTCTTGCCTCTTTTGGACATAACAGCTATTAGAGTCAATAATTTAAAAAAATTTCCTCACTGCTTTGTTTCTTAAAGGAGAGGGAGATTTATTCCCTTCCCTCTTCTTTCTTTTTGTACCAAAATAGGTAGGTAGTTGAGTTAAAGTACTATTTCTCTTCTTCATTCACTCAAACTCTGCTTTTTAAAAGCTCTGATGGAATGCCTAGTTTGGCAGTCATGATCCAGCTTTGCTTGTTGTTTGCCATTGTCTAAAGGATAGGATAGAATTATAAGCTTCCTACTGGCTGAGTGATATCCTTTTGAACTGTTGTCTTAAGTTGCAGACCAAATCACTGCTGCCGATGGTGACGCTGCCTGAGCAGTAAACGAAACCACTGTATGTGTCTCATGCTGTGAGGATTTGTAATCTGTACTTTTTTCCAGTAAAACTGTGATTTGGAAGTGTTCAAATAGGCAGCTTGCCACTAGCTGCATGAAATGCTGGTTTAGCCTAAGAGAATTTCCTTTCCCCAAAAACTCCTTAGAATGAACAGTGTAGGGACAAAAAGGAGTCTTTGGACTATTAAAATGTATAGTTTCAGGCTTGAAAGCAAGAATGCATCTCCTCAAGACTTTTCACAGTGGTGGCAGTGGGAATCCATTGTGAGGACCCGACTACCATCTAGAGAAATAAAAGGAAATCTGCCAGTTACCACTGAAGTTTGTTTATTTAACAAACAAATGTTTGCCTGTGAGGAAAGTAATGGATTTATGAGTTTGTTTTCCAGCAAACTCCTGTCTTGGGGATTGGGGGGAATATGGATTTGCACTATTGCCAGAAGAGGTTTTGCCCAACAAATATGATCTTGTTGAATTCTTAGTGCAGCTTTATTGTGTACTATTTATAGTTCTCTTCTCTGTGCTCTGTAGTAGTGATTCCATGTTCACTGATGCACTTCTTACTTGTTATAAAGTATAGAATTAAACAAGCAAAGATCTTTTTAAGGCATTGTTCGCTTCTGAATGGTTTTACTTTTTTAAAGAGGAAAAAAAAGGATGCAAAGACAACATGAACTGCAGCAGATCTTGTCTTAAGAGCAAATGTAAATATGCAAGCTAGTCTTTTAAGCTCTTATATTCCAAGTAATTGTGGTGTCTTGAATTGATGTGGTTATAGAGTAATGGAGATTATTATTCAGAAAAGGATTTAGACATAGCTGTAGGATACTTTTATGTAAATAAAGGTGGCTGTGACAGTCCGGGTGAAGTCACTGCACAAAGCAATTGTGAAGAGAATCCAATGGAAAACCTTTCAGCCCCCCCTTAGGATGATAGTGAGGGAATACATATCCTTACCATCAAATTCCCTGTAGCTTGAAAAGGGCTTTGAATTTTTCTCAGGATGGTGAGAAGAAATGGTGCTGTGGAGAGCAGTTCAAAGGTCTCATTTCATTCAAATTAGGAATGCAGATTTTTTAGTTTTAGTATTGAATACTATGTGAAAAACTACTATAATTACTATTTTAAGGTCAGAAACTTTCTTGTCACAGTTTAAAAAGGATAGATATTCTGCTAAACAGATTAGATTGATGACTGATTAGAACCCAGGAAGCTAAAGTAAGACTGTGTCTTTAATAGCTACTTCAAGTGACTTCAAGTATGGACTGTTGCCGGGTACTTCAAATGACTTCAAGTACGGATTGCTGCCGGGTACTTCAAGTGACTTCAAGTATGGACTGCTACCGGGTACTTCAAGTGATTTTAAGTATGGACTGCTGCCAGAATCTTGGCCAAAAGAAGCTTGGGAAAATGGTAAGTGTATCTGATGGAGAGTAGGTTGGGTTTTTTCCTCTCATAGGGGTTCTTTATCTTTTGTGTCACTGCTTATAATATTTGATTCATTCATTTAGAGGGTTATGAGATTATGTAAAGATTTAATCTTCTTCCTTATCATTTGCGTTTTTGGATAATACTTCCTTGGAGGGAGGAAAAGGAATTTGAATGTATGGAAGAGTAAAAACAGAATGTGATTTATATCAGTTCTTGTATTGTGACGGAGTGTGAAGACACCTGAGGTCTTTAGTGACCTGATAGCTTCCCCCACCTTTACTAAGCTAAATGCAGATAAATGGCCTTTGAAATTGAGCACTTTGATGGCGAAGATACAGAATTAAATATAATTTTAAAAGGAAATCTCAGCGTATGTCTTGCTATTAAAAATAAAAACTTCATTGCAATAAATGTTTCTAGTTCAATACAGCTGTAATTAAGCCTTCTTCTGTCAGTTCAAGCAAGCAATTATCTGTAATTATTTTTCTGTCTGAAAACATACTGAAAACACCACCATATCTAAAACAATTGTTGCTAGTTCCTTAAATACATAAAGTCTTCAGTAAAAAGAAGGTATCAAGTACTGGGTAATATTAATGATTACCTCTTTTGTTTAACTCTGAGCTGTTACTGGGATGTGGCTTATGGTTTATTTTAAATATTTTGGGGTTTACAGTAGAAGAAATTTGGTCATCAGGAGGTGAAACTTGCTAGCAGTCAAGAAATTAGAACCTGGGTCTTAGGAGGTCTGCCTGTTCTTAAGCCATTAAATTGCCATATATCTTACAGCCCTGATGTCTGCCTGTATAGGACTTACCTTTTCTCCATGTAAGCCATTATGTGACATTATGTTGACATGCAGCTCACATGAATGCTCCAGTGTACCCATGCAAACTTGTGAATGTTAGCAAAATGTAACTTCCATGTTATGATGGATCTAGAAGCTCAAAGGAGGCAACTCTAGATCCAGGGCTGCAGGCATGTCCACATAACACACAATTACTTATGTTTTCTTCCTGACAGCCTGAGCATTAGAAACTCTTGCACATAATCACGTAGCCTTAGCCAGTGCTTTTTGGATGCTTCTGGACGGTTATGATTATGTTCATAAATTCTAACCTGTAGTAAGTTGAGTCAGTATGCTATTACCAAAACCGTCCTTGTATTCCTGGGTGGCCTTCTCCACATCATAGTATCCTGTGTTGTTCTTCTTCACATGGTAATAGGCAGCTGTATTGAACCTGTTTTGCATATATCCTTTGAGCAAACTAGGTAAAGAGTTCTCCTCCATCATAAGGAAGAAGTGAGATATTGCTACTTCCAGGAGTTTTTTCTACTCTTTTTATTTTTTCTACTGTTAGATCAAAGTAGAAAATACGTAAAATCTGAACCAATAACTTCCTTTTTGAGAATTTCAGAATTTTGCTACCTCTTAGTGTCCTATTCCTTTTGTCAATATTCGTTCTTAGTTATACTTTCTTTTTATTTATTTGTCAAGTCAGATCTTGGCAGACAGTTCCTGCATGTAATTCTAAATAGAATATTGAGAGAGAAGATTGTGACTGTCTAAATGCTGCATAGTTAGAGGGTTTCTAATCCAGAAGAAAGTGTTTTCTGGTATAACTGACCTCGAGGAAAATGGAACATTTAACTTACTCCGATTCATGAAATAAGACTTCTGTGGTAAAAATGCCTTGGTTATGAGTAGGTATTTTTCTAGTAGAATTGTACATGCAGAACTTACCAGTGTTTCTGATTTCTGCAGACTGGCATTGTCCTGATTTGGCTGATGCAAAGTCATGTGTTTTGCTTTATTGTTTTGGCACCTGTTTATTTTTGTGAACCAGGCAGAATATATTGAAATATTTTTTGTGTGTGTTTCATCATCTTTTCTCCTGATGGCTTCTTGTCTTGTAGGTGATTCCTCTGCTTTAATCATGAACAAGTTGAAGTGTCCACACTGTAATTATGTAGCCAAATACAGAAGAACACTAAAGAGACACTTGCTCATTCACACGGGCGTGAGATCTTTCAGTTGTGACATCTGTGGGAAGCTGTTTACACGAAGAGAGCATGTAAAGAGACATTCCTTGGTAGGTAATCTCAAGTGTTCATGTATATGTATGCATATGTACGAGTGGGGTTTTATAGGGTTTTTCAGGTATTCTGGTAGGTGGGAGAAACTGTTCTCTGATTTAACATAATGTAAATTGTCCTATCTTAACCTGAAATGGATGAGGATAAACATCTCTTTGTGATAACTGTACCTCTTGTTTCCTTAATGGAAAATGCAGTGTCAATGAAGACAGTCATTTCAAGATTTTGAAAGGGATGTGATAAAGGGATGCAGTGTATATAAGTATTCTGTCAATAATGAAAAGCAGTTTTGGCTTAGCTTTGCTGCAGTAGAACAGCACATCTTGGTCTATAATGCTGCATCACCATTTTCTGTGAGGGCACCCTGTTAATTCAGCAATTGCACAATATCTTGGGGTAGTTCTGAAATGTTTATTTCACAACTAGACAAAGCTATAGTATAGTATCTGCTTTGAGATTAGGAAAGAATGAAAAATATCTGATGCAGAAAGTAAACATCTGTCTGACTTGCATTCTACCAGTACCATAAGCAGCAGTTCAGCTTACCCTGTCCTGTGCACACTGCATAACTCAGGATTTGACTTGAGTACTTGTTTATCTGATGATCCAGAGAAAGTATTATCTGTCTTGGGTATTCTGTAGGTACTTTGTATCTGGTCTATAAGGAAATTAAGACTTCATTGTAATATATGCTGTGTAAAATCCAAGGTGTGTTTTAGGGCAGTAATAAAAGCGAGAACATATTAGTGGTGAGAAAATAATAACACTTCTCCAAGCTGTGATTTTTTTAAAAAACCCTCATTTTACAAGATATTTTGTAGATAGAAAAGGTTAGTACATGGAGTGGGGTAAATTGCACTTCTCCAAGGTGCTGCAGCTGGGTTGGGGCAACCCTCAGTATCTATACAGGCTGCTGGGTGAACACGTCGAGAGCTGCCCTGCCGGGAAGGATTGGGGGTGCTGGTGGGTGAGGGGCTGGACATGAGCCGCCAATGTGCTCTCATCCCAGAAAGCCAAATGTATCCTGGACTGCATCAGAAGCTGTATGGCCAGCAGGGTGAGGGAGGGCATTCTGCCCCTCATGAGACCCCACCTGGAGCACTGCATCCAGCTCTGGGGTCTGCGAAACAGGAACAACATGGAACTGTTGGAGCTACTCCAGCGGAGGGCTTTGAAAATGATTGGAGGGATGGATCATTTCTCATATGAAGAAAGGCTGAGAGAATTGGGGCGTTACTGGCCATGGTCCTTGCTTTGTGGCTCTTCAGAGAAGACAGCAACAGTGGGAGTGAATTAATCTACCAGGAAGAGTAGAGTGGGAGTTTAATTTTCTGTCCTGCAGTATCTGAGCAGGACTTGTAGCTGAAGATTTTTTTTCCTTCAGGAAAGGAGATGAAGTCAGTCAGTGTGAAAATAGCTATGGAGTGAGCTCAGTGCAGTTCTGTGCTTTCACTGAAGTGTCCTTTCCCTGCTGAAGTCAGAACACTTTTTCTTTTCTGTTTTTTTTTCCTCCCCTCCCTTCCCCTTTCAGTTCAACAAACCTCAAACATTCTGCCTTGTGTGAAGTATTATCATAACGAGTCTAGAGGCTGAGGAAAACACATGTATCAGCTGTATAGATTATACAGCAGAGTTTGACCTAATTTCTTTTTCCCCTCGTCTGGGTGGTAATTTCTCTTTTATCTAAAATTGCAACTTTTTCAATGGGACTTTGAATGAAATATTTAAGCACATAATTGTAATCTGTTGTGGGAACACTAGATAGAAGGAGGAGGTCTTCAGCTTAATTTTTTTCCTAGATAATAACTAATATACATGGTCGCTGAATTCAGTTACTTGTACAAGCAACATACTTACAAATTCAAAATCAAAATTTATGGTTAGTCAACAACAGCCTGTTGATTTTACACACAGACTCAAATACAGGACAAAAAATTTACCAAAGGGACCTGGAAAGTTGATGTTGGTTTTGATTGTGTTGGGAAGGAGAAGTAGTGGAAGAAGAATTTTGCTCTTTGAATTCTTGAATTTAATAACTCCTGCTTGTTCTTAATATTTCTAGGATTTAAAATTGTGTAAGCAATTTTCTAAATGAGTTATTATCTTGTGTGCAGCGTAAGGGTTTACGCTGCTCCCATTGCTTCTGAATCTTGTTCTGTACCCTGAGGAGTAATGAACTGAACACTCACCTGTGTACAGAACAGGCAACCTGCTGAGCTCCAAGGAGGTAGTTTAGTTGTGGGCAGTAGCTCATGTCTGTTGAGGAGTACATAAATGGATCTCCAGTAGTCCTTCCATACTCTGAACAGTGTTGAGTATATTTTGGGGAAGTTAAAACCAGGAATTTTTATATTAATAATTGTTATTGTTGTTATTAATAGTTTTCTACTACTATATGCAATGTAACATAATATGCCTATATTCAGCTGGTAAAATTTCTCTTCCATAGGTGCATAAAAAGGATAAAAAGTATAAGTGTATGGTGTGCAAGAAGATTTTCATGCTAGCAGCCAGCGTTGGAATAAGACATGGATCACGACGTTACGGAGTTTGTGTAGACTGTGCAGATAAATCTCAGCCTGGAGGGCAAGAGGGAGCAGACCAGGTGCAGGACACAGATTTCCCCAGGGATGAAGAATATGAAGAAAATGAAGTGGGAGAAGGTGATGAGGAGCTTGGTGATGATGTAGAAGAACAGAATGACCAGTCTCGATGGGATGAAGCTGGGGAAGTTTGTATGCCTTTAGATGACTGACAGAGCATATGACTTCTGGGTGCTGCAAATGGACACTGTATGGATTGACTGTTTGAATTTTTGGACTGAAGGCTTGCGAAATATGGTACAGGCTGGATGGTAGTTATGTTGCTGTGAAAATGTAGGGTCAAAGCCTTATAGCAAAAAAAGGATTATTAATTTTTTTATGATATTTGCACAGGACTGTACAGCATACAACCATTTGGTTGAATTATACAGAGTCCTCACATCTACAGTCAGTTATCAAAAGAAAAATGTATTTTTTATTATTTATAGGCTATAGCTACTTGGGTCCTATTCAGACATAGTAGTAACTGTAATTATGTTACACATTCATGTATCTGTTAACATGAATGAAGAAAATTGCAACTTTGTATGGAAATACAAAGACAGATTTCCCAAATCCACTCGTACTTGTGTCAGTGAGTCAGTGAAGCTAATTTGGGCTAGTGGCTCTTGTTTTCCACAAGCATGTCTTTGCCATACAAACCTTACCTCTCCCGTAACCTGATAGGTGAAAGCCAATCATTGAAATATGTGTCACAGATATTGCCAACACCGTATTGAAATTTGGGTTGAGAACTTTCGGCTCTGTGCTGGCAGGTGCTATGGGTGATAAGCACTGGAGAAGTTGTTAATGGCATTAATTCAGTGTCTGTTTTTAAAGAAGGTTGTTGCTGATTCATCAGTTTCAAAATGATAATGCAGAAGAAATGACCGGTAATGGAAATAATAGACTGATCAGAGCATCGGTAGCTCTTGTGCCACTTAATCAAGAAAGACAGTCACACTAAAAGCTATCTGATGTAATAATGTTTCTTCCCTCTTCTAAGGCCCCTCTTATCTCAAAATTATTTGGTTTCCCTGGTGTATACCTCAGTCCCACAGAATAAAATACAAGGAATGGAGAAAGTGTCATATTAAAACAACTTTTTGGTCAATAATTTCTTACTTGTCCGTTTTTTGGCTAGTTTGTGATGTGAATTGGACACTAGGCTGTTGTGCCCATCGTTCATCATTGAACACAAACTTTTTTTTATTCTTTTGTACTTCATGGGTTGTTGTTAGTATTTAATGTAAACAAATTACATTTAACTTGCTCATTTGCTGGAATTTTTTTTTAAGAAAAACAAAAAGTCCAAAGCAAAATAATGCTCTTTGAGTTGTCTGCTTTTCAGGAGGATATGCTCTTTGTTTCAGATTTTCTAGGAGGCGTTGAAACTTGAATTTTCGTAGCCACCTGGATTTTTTTTTTTTCCGAAGCCTGTAATATTGTACCAATGATTTCAGGCCCCTTTCATAGGGAGGGGAGGGCATTACACCTTCACCTTAAACTCCTCTGTGTTGTTTAGCCTAAGGCAAATGAATTCAGGCAATCATTGGAACAATAAGTCTGATGTACTGTTATGTCACAGTGAGTAAATATGCAGAGCATTTGTCATGACACATAGCTAGGCCAGTGTGACAGTACTGTATAAAAAAAATTGAGGGTCACCATATTTTTCGACTTTGTTTAATTTTAAAATGAGTATATTTTTTCCTATTTTATATCAGGTAACTAAATTATGGTAGTTGTGTGGATAACTTTGAATTATGCTTTGATGGACAGAATCTTACTGGTGCTCCATCAGATCAAAGTTGGTATGTATTTAAAGAGACAAGCTTTACTGTTGTCCATAGAACAGTAACATAATGTTAAGACATTGTTTTTGCTGATTGAAACTGAGATGATGAGTTTGAACTACAGTTATATGGGAATTAAAATGCTTTTTTTTTTATCATCCACTTGTTTCATTGGTAGTTTCCACATCATTGTAAACCTGACATAAATAGTTTTTTTGGGGAGGGTGGGGAGGGCGGGATGCCTTTTTTTACACTGAAGAATACATTTTATTCTCATTGTTCTAGACTGAAATGAGTAATGTGTAATTCTGGTGGGGTCCAAAGTAGAAATTAGTTGGGCAAAGATGATATGAATGAGAAAGTATTTTAAACGTTAAAGTAATGTTCTGCTTTGTGAATATGTAAGTATAGCATAAAGATTTTTCCATCCCATTTATCCCTTTTAAAACCATAGTTTACAATTGGTAGATCTGTCTATATATATAAATATATATATATATCTGAAATTCACCTAAATCTGCTTTATTAGAATACTGCTCACTTAATGCTTAGAAACTGGACCTGGCTCTACATTCTTAATGTATTTTCCTTTTTTCCCCCCCCTTTTGTTTTGTTGAGATTTTTTTCCTCAAGGTATGAACTTATTCTCTTGAAACTGAATCTTCTTTTACTACTTAAATCATTTATGTATATCTGGTAAATTATGACCAAATTTGTTGTTAGACTGCATTACAGTAAACTGAAATATACACTTGGTACACTACAGAATTGTTGTGCTTTTGTTCTGGTTCTATTTGGAAAAGCAGGCTTTAGTAGACATTTGTGTTATTTATAACTATTCAGTTATTATTCACTGGCCTTAATATTCTGTTGCATTGTGACAATCATAATTTCCTTGGTAAAGCTCAGCTGCTTGCTTTTAGAAGTTGCGTGTAATTGCCCATGGTAGGTTGGAGAGAGAGGGATGACTGTCTTTAGCAAGTGGTGTGAAATACTGCAGTGAAGGTCCACTGTTCTTGTCTTGGAGAACCATAAGAATTCAGGTGTTATCTGCAGTCTAGCTTTTCTGGGTTATTTTATTTAGAAGTTATTTTAAATATGTTAGCTTGATTGGGTAGTTCTAAATTAATAAAATGAAATTTCTGAAGAATTAGTTTCTGAGGGACAGCTCAAGTTTCTCCACTATTATAAGAAGTAGGAAGAGATTTCTCTTTGTGCAAGAAATTTTTTCCCTCAAGAAATGCTGAAGTTACACTGTAGTAACACAGCAGTGGATTTCGTCTGTTTTGAGATTTTTTTTTTTCCTTTTTTAAAAGAAGACTAATGCCCTTAAAATGTTGTATTTATCAAATGAAAAGACACCCAGTCTTTCATTTTGTCTTCTGATGAAATAATTCTCAAACTGAATGTCTGCGATTTGTGCATTTGGGCAATGCCACACAAGTAGTTTTATGAAAAGAATCATGTCTGTTATTAAACAAAGTTTGTCTGATGTTGGGATTCCCCCTTTCTCTGTGGGTTTTTGTTTGCTTTCTGATCTCTTCAAGCAGTGGTGGGTATCTTTTAGAGATAATCATACAGAGCACTTTCTGGTAGGGCACTGTGATGCGGGACAAAATCAAATTAGTAAGTAAATTCACTTTAGATTCACAATTAGGAGTCCTGGTCAAAGTAGGCATGATGTAAGGAAGACACACAACATAAAATGTGTTTGTCTATGCCAGTGTTACTATAGTGCATTAGAAAGCATTTTTCAATTGCAATGACAGATGCATCTTGCAGGGAAAGTGGCATTTTCCAGTTACTTAGACAAATTTTGTAGTTCAGCTTGCAAACATATCCTCTAGTAAAATAATTTTTGCCGTGAAACCAGTTTTGAAAACCAGAAGTTGTATTCAGTTGTCAGTGTGCATCCTAAGAAGGATGAGTTGCAATTACTGGTTCCCATAGTGTACACCTGATTTTTGAGAGGTGTAGCCTTCTGCAAATGCAGTTTTCAGGTATCACTACATGTCCCCCTCTCTTCTGAAAAGAATAAGCATTATCAAGTGAAGAAAAGTTGGGAGCCTGGAGACTGGCATGAGGTCTGCTCCTAGTTGTGGGTCACAGCAGTAATGCTGTTAGCAGAAGATGCTTTCCTTGCCTAGCTTTAAGTTGGTTAGGCTTTTAATAGGATTTGCTTTAATTAGGCCAATCTCGGTTGTTAGCTTACTTTTAAATTTTATTTCACTTGATTTTTCTTGTTCTTGCCACCCAGTAGCACAAGTCTCCCACCTATTCCAAAATACTTTTGTAGTCTGCTGATTCCACATAGATGCAAAATTCACTCTTGAAAGTACTGTACCTTGTTTGCTGTTCCTTTTTTACTTTGTTGTATTTAAATGGCTTTAGAAACTGAAAGCAAGACAATTGACATCAGCACCAGCCCAAAAAACTTGTGCCAAAAGAGAGTGAAAAAGGAGCACACGGTGGAGTGCTATGTGATAAGAAAAAGGCTGTTGGATTTGCATTGTTACAATTCCTCTGGTTCGTTACTTGAATGTTCTGGGTGATTCACTGTACTTTTCGCTAGCACTATTTGGTGACAGCCTCCTGATGAAGAAGCTATGCAAGAAGCCCAGTTTTGAGTTTATTCAGTGTCTTCAGAATGTGGTTCAGGCTCTGCAGAAGTAGTAGCACTGAGTAGCTTTCTGTAGATATTTTACTGTAGACCCTTCTGTTAGCATCCCTCTTCACTGTGTGATCTGTTACCCAGATTATTTGATACGTTTGCTCCTTTGCCTTTTATACGTTTTAATAGCACATTACTGTGCATCACTGAACAGTATGGTAAAGGTTAAATATTGACACAATGGATAAAAAGAAATAAGTTGGTTTTCATTTAGTATCTTTTAACAAACCTGTAATAAAATAATTCATTTGTAATAAAGAAAATACAGGTTTGAAATCCAGGGGAAGGGGTGTTGCTGAGCAGAATCCTTTAATGTTGAAGATTCCATGTATAATTCACCGTGGGTTTTAAAAATATTTTTATGTTGGAAAAAACCATAAAACTACACTAGAAAGATACTATGACTTACACTTGAAAATAAAATTGGCTTATCAAGTGCTCTGTATTTGACATTATTGCAATTTGAAGTGAATGTTTAAAATAAGCTATAAGTAATGTTTCTTACCTGAATCAATTTGGATTAGCCACTTGAGGATACAGATATAAGTAACTTCTCACTAACATTTTGGTATGTAAACATAATTTCAAGACTTCCAATACTATGTGCACCAGTCTTTAAGTTACCATGCTGCAAATAAATTTAAGAAATAACCATTTTATTCTATCTATTTTTCTGTGCCTTGCCTCCTCACCCTCCACAAGTAGATGCAGAGATTTCTTTGGATGGCTAAGTGTTAACGCTCAGTACTAAAAAAAACCAACTTGCTGCAAGTAATTTCTGCTTCTGACATAGAATAGAATTTATAGAAAACAGCTGTTATTTTTTTAAACTTCTCTCATAATAAGGCAGTTTTAGACATACATTATTATGCCAACTTTAAGATGACCAGTTTCCAAAAAGCAGAATCCAGATGAGGTGGTTATACCTAAAAGTGGACTTTAGACAAACTGCAATGCAAAGCTGAGCAGGTCACAGATGGGGTACTTCAACCCCAGTCTAGTGCATAGCAGAAGGTTTGGATCCCCTCAGAGATGCAGTTGTACTGTGTGTGCCCAAAAACTTTCTCTTGCTGTTTTGTTCCCTCCCTCCAGCTCCACCAACCTGAGAATTTTGGAGTAATTCTTTCAGCTGGGTTTATCAAAAGCTTCTTGACTGAATGATGCTGGGTATGTGTTTGAAATGGTGCTTTGGCTTCTGTTATCTTCTAAAGGTGGGTTATTTTTGGTAGGTTATACACAAGGGAGTTTCTTCAGTTAGAAGATTATCAGCCCTTTGGTTCTTTGAAGGATTTGAACGCTTCAAAATCTTCTGTTTGCCCTGTAGAGAAAGCTTTGGGTTTGATACCCTGGACAGGCAAGTCTGCCTATGTGTCTTGACCATGATACCAGGGGTTACTGAAGACCAAAGGCCTCTGTCCGATTAGCTTTTCCTGTTCCCTGGATCTGCACACTCCACATCTGATTGTATCTAGAGCATATGAGGAAATGGTCTTGTGGGGGACTATAGCTCCAGTTTTGGAAGAGCCTGGAAAATAACTTCTAGGCCACTGAACAAACTTCAGCATTATTTTTAATTATCTGAATGGTGTTTTTCAGAGAATTGCGTTTAGACTTGAATAGATTTTGAACTTGTTAATTAAGTGTGGTACAGTAGTGTGATTTTTTTTTTTTTCGTTAAATATATATGAACTATTATATTTTGTCTAAATATGTTAGGAAAAGACCTTCAGATTCCACAGAATAGTGTTAACTTTGTAGCTAGAAAGGAGCAGCCGCAGAAAAATCATGTCTGTTAAAATTCAGCAAATTCAATCTAATTAGATAAGAATTAACACTGGGACAGCAAAGAGCTGTAGAAGATGAACTGTGAAGTTAGAGGGAGTGTGGTGGAAAAGCCAGTGCTGCATGAATGTAGCAGCTTTGTTAATGGGCCTGAAGTCTGGGTGCATTCAGCAAGGACCGGAAAAGGTGCTTATCTTGCAGCACGGCTCAGTTGGTGTTGCTGTAAAACCCTTAACACTTGAAATGCTGGCCTTTAAAGGAAGGACCTAACATCAAACTTGGAAGCAGTCAGCCTCCCATTAGCCCTTTAGCTTGGAAATGCAATCAGGATTACCTGTTAAGAGATACCAAGCTTACACTGAGGTGAAGGCCAAATTATTTTCAGAAGAAGGTCTGATGAAGAAGGTCTTTTTGAGCACGTAAGTGATGATACCACTTCAGTGCATTTATTTCCAAGAAATTCGTGCAGTGGAGGCATAGTATTAGTCCAGTTCCTTCAAAGATTTTATTGCTATTGAATGCGAAAACTGTCAGCTTGACAAGAAATGGTAGCTGCATCCCACCTCTATAAACTTAAGGTGCCTCTAGCTTGGAAGGGTTGCTTTTATGAGTCAGTGTGTGCTGCGTTCTCCTGAGATACTGTCTGCATAAGGTTACATCTTGTTCAAACCAGCCTTAAGTTCCTCCTCCTGGGTTTAGGTTGCAAAATGTTGTCAGTGAAGAAGTGTCGCGACGTAAATCTTACCTGGGAATGTTTTTCTTGGTTCACATTGCTGAAATGTAGGAAATAAATCTCTGAAGCATTGCTTTAATTGAAAGATTCTTTGAGTAACTATTTTCCTTAAGAAACGCTGCTGTAGTGAGTGACCTGCATGTGCTCTTTACATGTTGTCATGCCATCTTTCTGCAAGTTATCCTCTGCATCCACTTGGAGATCACACTACTGAGGTCATCGGCTATACTATTAATATCTCTCTACATTTTTATCATCTTTCTCAGAAATTGAGGTAGTTGGAAGAGGGCAAGTGGGAAGGTTTGTCTCTAACCTTTGAATAATTGGAATTCAGGGAAATGCTTGCTTTTAAACCTTACTGAGACTTCATTTGCCAAGATGTTTCTAAGCTGCATGGGATATATTATATTACTCTGGCTAAGTTTGCAAAAATTACCATTGCCATTTTCAGTCATAGTTTTTTCAGAACTATTGGATTTATCCCAAAGTAATCTTTCCTGTGATACCTCTAAGATAATTTGCAACTATGGAGGATCTACTCGCTTTCTAGAAACATTAAGATATGAATTGATAATGTTTACAAAGAAGTTGCCACTAGCTTGCTGTTGAAAATTATTCTGCCTTGGATTCCTCCTTGAACAGTGTTTTTTCTCTGGAGGATGTGGAAAGCAGCATGGTGACCACTGTATATTCACAGGGCTAAAAAAGCCCTCGTAATCTACAAAAAAGGCGGATATATTTTCAGACTGGAAGCAGACTTCCCTTGGAATTTCTTGCACCTTGCTCTGAAGCATTTTAGTTTCGAAACCAGCGCAGTATTGTGAAGAAGGCACTCGTCAGTCTGATGGTGTGATTTGATGCTCACGCGCCATTTAAATTAATAAATGATCTCATAATGCTGAACACGTCTGAAGCGCGGTTGTCACTATTCGTGCTGCTTTAATAACTGCTGCTGTTGAAGTGGAGTATCTGATTACAGCATTTGACAGGACTCTTTAAAGCTGTTTTGTTGCCTTTTGTGCTGTGGCCTGCTAGGTGATGTTTGGGAGGTTATTTTGCCCTGTGTGTGTCATTTCCCCAAGTAGATTGTTGTCTTTTCATAAAGGTCTCCCGAAGCACTGAGAAAATTGCTCTTCAAGAGCTAAAGTACTGGAGTACCTGTGTAAATCTGTGCTGTTTAATGAGAATTATTGGAAGTTCCTGTTCTTTGATCTAGGTTTAGAAAAGAATCTAAAACTGAATGTGGTTTTAAGTTACCACATCAAATGATATAACTTCAGAGTTTATTCATAGTGATGGATGATGACTCATTTCTTTATCATCACAGGATAAAATCTCAAGCAGCTGTTCTCTCAGAAACACTTCTACCTGTTTATCTTGCACCAGATACTTTTTTTTTTTTCTCTTTACTTGCTGTAATGCTTCAATTGAACACATAATTATCTTTTCTGCCCTTCTGCTAGCTGGCTCTGAAGTGATTGTCTCTCTAGATCTATTGCCTTCTTTCCTTGCTGGAGATGCAAAAATGGTGGAAATGAGTTCCTGTAGGAAGAACTTCAGTGGAGTTAGGGAGATCTGGGTCTGTTCAACGTCAGCTGATAGTTGCAAAAACCGCTTGATGGAAAAAGAATAATGAAAATATTGAATTTAAGTATCTTTTCTGCATTTTGTTGTGATGCTGCCTTGCTTTTACTGACGTTAATGAAGATCAGTGGCTTTCCCCACACCTCCTACTGATTGTGGAACAGTTACAGTAAATCCTCAGTGTCTGCATCATGGACATTGGCCAAACAATTCTGCCTGTAAATTGTCTGCAGAGTTGGTGTATCCTGAATATTACTAGCATTCAAGAACATTTCTTTGTAAGCAAAGTATTTGTAAGAAAACAAACAGTAACTTTTAATTTTGGATTTGATGCCACTGTTCTACAATGTTTTAGGTTGTGCATCTTAAAATGCAGCTAGGGGTTTTTTTGTCACCAGTTTTTGGAGCTATATTGCACTACCTGTAAACTACTGCACCAGGTCATTTCTGTAAGTATTTCTATAACTTGATATTGGGCTCTCAAAGCAACATGTTTAATATTAACAAGAAACCTCCTGACTGCTGGATCCGACATGGAGCCTGCCAGTCAGTTCTTGCTTGAAGAATGGCAGGGAACAACTGAAGGTATCGTAGGAGAGGAAATCCTCAGCTTTGACACAGCAGGGAGGAGGACCCCTGCTTTTTAGAGTTCCTTTCACAGTAAAATTGCATGGAATTAGATTTATGTACTTTGGAAGGCGGAAGGACTGAGTCAGCCCAGTTGGAATTTGAACTTTTGTGCTAGGGCGCTTCGATGATTCCGAGTGTGAGCTTACACTGCGTCCCTTTTAACAGTATATAACAGCTTAGTGCATTGGAGCAGTAAGTGCAACCTGTTGCTGGTATGTGCAGGTCATTTTTGGGTTTACTGTGACTTCAATTCCCACCTTAAAGGTTAATTATTTTTTCTAATGGTGTTGTTAATTGAGCATTTCAGAATCCACTGTTTGATACTCTGTATGTATTCAGTGTTGAATGAAACTGATACATAAAAGATAAAATACACAGTACATTTTCACATGCTACAGGGCTTTGTTTTTCATCTTGCAGTTATAAGCAAGCTGGAGCTCAGGTTGTGTCCCTTTGTTCCTGCGAGGAATCTAGATCAGTATTTCCCTTTGAAATGCAGCTGCTCTCCACCTCTCTCAGCTGCTTTTCCTGTACCGAATCAAACATCAAATTTCTCATACCATGTTTAGCTTTATTTGGTAAGCACACAGTTTGAAACTTGGTATTTTTTACACTCTACATAACTTCTGTCAAGAAGAAAAGAAAAAAGCAAGCTGTGTGTTGTTTTTCAGGTGCTGAAATAGAGATTGTTCCTGAACATCTGACCTCTCTGTGTTCAGAATGGCCAAAGGAGTATCTTATTAATGCATGTAATATTAATTTAATGCCAACTTTCCCTTGAAGTAATGTCTTGTGGTTCCCTGCTGAGGTGCGTGTCCTGAGGCACAGTTGTAATTATGAATAAAACATGGTACAGAATGCAGTTGCATTAAAAAAGTGCAGTAGATTTTTTTGGCAAGCGAAGTGGAAGAAATCAAGGTGTCACTAAAGCTGGGGCTGCTGGGACACAAACATCACCAGCCTTGTGACATGGAATGCTTTTCTGAAAGCTTGGTCAGGTCTGTGTTTGCTCTCTGCCAAGAAGCAATGCTCATCCTCTGTAGTGTGTGGCTGCCTCCCGGGCATCATCTTGAGGGACAAAGGGCAAGTGCACCAGGCATCCAATGTTCTCCCCAGGGAAGAGGGTTGTTCTTTTGAGCTTGCTGGTATTTGGCTTGCACCCTTCTTTGGTCAGTGTGGGGCAGGGTATGACAGTGTTGAGCCTTCAGGTATTTAGTAAACTCTCTCATGAGAAGTGATTTATGTTCAGCTTTTTAAATTTGACACGAAGGTCTCCCTTACCTTTTAATAGAGATGACACCTTATGTGGGTGATAGGGATAACAGGCTCAGTATGGACAGATTTTTTGTCAGGTCTGCACTAATCTTGCTCCTTGCCAGTTTTGGCAGAGTTGGTGATTGATGTGGTTGATTTGTTGGTATTCTGTATTTCGCAGTTATCAGCCAAAAGCAAGGGGCACAGATGCAATTTCTGATTTAAGTCCTTTTTATGATGTTTGCTGGCTAAGCTGCCAGTGCTAATAAGCTACTTTAAACGCTTTATCAGTTTGCTACTATTGTTGTTAAAGCCAAGGAAAGTACAAATCAGCCTTGTCACATCATTACGATGTAAAACAAATAATGGAGTTGGCACAGATAACATAAAAAGGGCAACTCTGCTGTTACTTGGGTCTGGCTTGATAGAAGTTACTGTACTCAGACCTCTCATTTCAGAATAACAAAAATTGATTCCTGAAAATTTATCCATGCCTAGTTTCTCAAGTAGTTGTGACCGCTCTTTTTTTTTGTTTCCAGCAAAGTGTAAAACACAATTACAACCACTTTTTCTAGTCTTCTTTTTCCACCAGTCTTATTTTCTTTGACCTGTTTTCAGAACTTTTTTTGCTTCCTTACTAAGTATATAAATTCAAATGACGTATTGTTTTGAAATACTGCATGAACCACAGTCTCATTAAACTTGCAAACTGACATTTGGATCTAATTTTTCACCTTGCAAAAGGGGACTGCAAATAATTGCTCAGTTTAAAAAAAAAAAAAACCAAACAACAACCCACAATACAACAAACCCACCCCAGGGTTGGGAATTTTTGCTCACGTTCTTGAATATCTTGGGCACTATCTGCCTGTTAATAACTCCTATCCAAAGGGATGAGGAGGCAAAGAAGTTGGTTTTCCAGGTTCTTTCTGCAGCTGAAGAAAACTTGACTGTGTAAAAACTGGTGCTGGGAGAAACAATGAAGACTTTCCATCCAGATCCCATTAGAACTTCACACACGCCCAGTGCTCATTGTCATTTCCCTGGGCTGTTTCTGGGATGACAAGAGAGACCAGAGGACTTGAGCTGTCCTGTAGCTCTTGCAGAGTCAAGGTGCAGACATTTCAACTTGTTCCATGTGTGTTTGGACAAAGAGAAGGTGCTGCTGTCCAGTGCAATCAGTCAAAGCCAAAGTAACTGCATCTGGGTCCTGAGTTAGTTTAGATCAGGAGGCCGCTCCTGAAGCAGCGCTCTCCATCACCCCCACTTACCCACCTGTAGTCTCTATTGCAGAGCTCCCCTAGCACTTCATGGAATTCCTTTTGGACAAAACTCACTGAAGATATACTTCAGGAGTGTTCCTGATACACTCCAATCACAAATGCTTCCCTGTCTGCAGGACCAAATTAAAGCTAATTAAAAAGAAAATTTCCTTGAAATGTACGTAGACTGGACAACTGTTTGCACATCCGCTTTTATGGGATTGCAGAACTAAGAGGTATAGGCAAATGGTGCTGCCCTAGAGCTGTGCTGCTTTTGCTTACATCAACTCCACCAAAGAGCAAAACAAGGACATAAAATGTCTTAACTTCCAAAATAATTACTGAAAAAAAAGTGATTTACAAACCATGATAACTACGGGCAGTTTTTCCTACCCAAGTTCTTTAGCCATGTAATGCTGCACAGACTGGCAGTGAGAGGAGTATTTCTCTTCCTGCTGATGAATCAGTACCTGCAATCTTGCACGTCCTCCCTTATTTTGTCTTGCTTCAGTATCCTGCTGCGGCTTAGGGGTTTTTTTAATGAAACTGAAACAAAAAAAATGTCTTTAAATGTTAAAATCTGTGCTTTTCATTTTAGAACTGTTCTGGTGCAGCACACTGTCTCTACTGGAAGTAGTGACTAAGGTGGGGCGAGTCACAGTGGTGATAGCAAGATTAGCTCTAAGTTGTGGATGTGTGTTTTTGTGGTTTATTTCTAGCATGGTACAGGGGAAGAACTCACAACCACTGTCCTAGAGCTTTTCAGGAAACTATCCATGGGGTGTTGGAATGCTTCTGCTCTCATAGGGACTTCCAGTATTCCTCTGAAAAACACTAGGGATAAAATTGTTTGCTTAGGCTTGGTTTGCTGAGCATGTTGCTGAAGAAGGCTGTCTAGGCAACAGATATCGCTATTTCCATTAAATGGAAACCCTCACTTAGCCCTTTTCTGTGGCTGTGTGGTAAATATTTCTTGGAATTGCACTGACTGAACATGGGATCCAATCGCGATCCTTCCTTGTGCCCTGCATCGGAATTTTGGTTGGGCGAGAGCAGCACAAGCAATGTCCAGGTGCGTCATTCACACACAAGGAGCTGTCTGGGGTGGCCTGAGTGCCTGTTCTGTGTTCTGCTGTCTATAACAGACCAATTTTGGGGAAGGTGGACAGAAACATTTGCAAAATTAATTGTAGGCACAGAGCTGATGCCGACGAAACTCGGCGGGTCATTAGACCCCTGCTTGGACCTGCCTAGAATCCTTTTTTTTTTCAATAATAAATCTCTGAAAGAAAAGCCAAGTAACCATTAGCTTTTATGTCCTGTCCCTTGGATAAAGTATCATTTCTCAAGCTAAGTAATTTCCTTCCTATTCTGGGAGTTGCAAGGTTGGGTCCTGGAAAGGACAACAAATTACTTAAGGTATTTTGACAAATTGTCACTTAACACAAGGGACTGCATTTATAGAGCGCAGAACTTGTTCAGAAACCTTCTACTGTCTCTCTGTCACATTAAGTGCTCACAATAACACTGATTGTAATCTTTCTTCAGTCTGATTAAATCTTCATCACACTTGTACAAGCTAGATTTTGACAGGCAATCATTAATGTTTATGAAGCACGTTGAGAATGAAAATGATGACTGGTAATGTGAGAAGCTAAGCTACACTTGATTGTTCTTGTGCCCAGTTGCTCGAAGTACAATTGTGTGTGCTCATAACAAGGGTTAGCTTGGAAACCAGCCATCTAATTATTCTGGTGTCACAAAAATCACTAATCAAACTCTCACTGATCATGTAAAGTGGGAAACTTCATCAACCAGGTTTCATAGACATATTTTAAAGAAGCTGGGCACCTTCCAGGGATCAGATTGATTGTACTGTGATAATGCAAAGCAGGCAGCAGTCATAGCTCCCATACCTCCCCGATGGAGGGTGGAATGCCTACAGCTCTTGGAAGCAAGTTGCCACCTTTTGCCAGGCCAAGAGAGTGAGGCTGGGAGGGGGCAGGGGGAAAGGGATGGCTTTGGGGTGCAGGATTCAAAACAGTCTGGGTTGGTTCCTACCTGCATGGTATTAATGGGTACAATTCAAAGATAACATCCCCCCCTACAGCTGTCATCCTTCCATTTTAATAGCCATTTGCAATATGTCACAAAGTGTTTCAGTCAGGGAACTGATGAGGTGCCCTTTCCATTTAATTTTTTTTCCCAGCTGATGTGGCCCATCTGTTAGGTGTGACTCAAAGTGGCAAACAGATGTTGAATTAATTGTGGAAGTGTCTGTTACCCACCAGGATCAAAAGTGTTTGCCCTCCAAAAGATGCTGGGCTAGGGTGAAACTTGGATTAAGCAGGACAAACAGTATTTTTGCTTCTCACAAATGGACCTGATGCAAATACAGGGAATAAATTTCAATCCCATATTTAAATGTGGCAATTGGTGAGTGTCCTGCTGCTGCTAGGTTTTCAGGGAAGAGGGGTCTGCGGTTTTTTTTTGGGTTCTGAGTTCTTATGTCGTAGCCCCTGCCCTCCAGCCTACTTCAGCAAAAGAGGCATACCCTGTTAAGCCTCAGTGGCTTAGTTTAGTCGTGCAGCTCTGGATGTGACAGTGGTGGGTCTTTATGCCTGCATGAAAAATCATTTTAGTTATCACCATCTTTTTGAACCCATATAAGCTGTTCTGTGACTCCCACCTAAGCCAGTGCAGGGTGGCTGTCAGTGTAAAGCAGCAACAGCCAGGAGCAGCACGTATAAAGAGACGCTCTGACAACAACCACCTCGACTTTGAGTGGCTTCAAGTCATAATGGAATTGGAACACTCCAGTTTGTCTGGTCATGCACAATCTTACACAGATTTACTGTTCTTATCAGTTGCTCTTGATAGTTGGCAAATCCAAAGCAAATATTTAATTCTGGATCATTAATTTCAACCGCTTAAAATGCGAGTTCTTTAATTTGAAGAGGCTTAGTCAAATGTGTCATTAAATCTGACAAGTTTATAGGCCCTGATTCTTCAAAGCACTTGAGTTTTACTTTAAATGTCTTCAAACATCCAGGTCTTAATTTATATAAGTATCTGGTGGGCTGATCCAGTGATACTGGTCGCTGATGATGCTAAGGTAGTGGCCAGTCCAAAAGAAATTTACTGCATAGCCTTAAATGCTGAACTCCTATTGAAATATTTACTGCCTCAAGTCACACAGAGTCTTGGGGATTGCTTGACAGCCCTAAGAGTTTGCAAAGACTTTAATACAGTACAGAAAAAAAAAAATCTAGTCTAAAAGATAGTTACAGGAATCAGTTAAAGGATGCAGGGAAGACCTTTGCTCTCCACTTGCTTTCTAACTACGCTGGCTGGTAGACCTTAGATTGAGCATCCTGTTTCCAGCTCAGAACAATATACGAAAATTATTTAGGAATTGTGGTAAAAAAATTATCTAACTTTATTTTTGAAAAGATGGATGCCATGTGCTTTTGTTTTTGTTTGATAGTTGATGGTTTTGTGTAGTTCTTACTAATATTTTCTTTATTTGTGAAATGTCTTGAATGGAAATTCCAATAATCTTCAGCCATGTAGCATCTTTCATTAGAAAATGAAAGCTTGCCCGTCATTTGCATTTGTGCAAAATATTCAGTCATCCAAATAGCTGTTGCATAGATTCTAATCTGTGTTCTTTAGATTGGCACAAAGAATTCTCAAATTAAATTTTTATTAAATTATTGTATTGGATAGCCCTTTGGAAAATGAGATGGAAGGAAAGAAAAACAGTGTTTGCAATTAAAGTAGAATGTGCTAAAGAATGTTAGAGAGCCTTCTTTTTAAGTCACTTTTAGAGTTAATTTTAATTGAACAATCAGTTCTTTTTTCAGAGGTAAATATCTTCCTGAAATCCCACTCTGTTCACTTACAAGCATCTCCTCAGAGCCCATTTGTTTTAGATGCTCGTCAAGAAGTGTAGTAGGAAGAGCAGCTTTGATTTGCAGGAATCTGCATGGACCCAGTTATAAGTGTCGAAATGAAGAAGAAGCAAGATCCAGTCCTTTGTCCTTCACCTTTCTTTTATAAACTACCGAGGTGAAATTACCAAAAAGTCCATTTGTCTTTACTTTTTTACCAGATGCCAGTACTGATTTTGAAGCTCCCATGTTGTGGAATCACACTGTTGTGATCCTCTCTGCAGTGCTGTCTCCTACTCTCCAGTCCCTGTCGCTTCCAGGGAAATGTGGCATATCCTGTGTTGCTCCCACGCCTGTATCCATGCAACTGCCTTTGGCTACTGCTGAAGAGTGTGACACTCCTTCAGCTGCTCCTCACAGGACTTGTGCTCCAGACCCTTCACCAGCTTTACTGCCCTTCCTTGAAAACACAACTAGTTCAAATAGCGTCTCTTCTCTGTATTTAATTATATTACTTAATATATGCATTCATATTCTTAAATAAAAGTGATCCTCTGATAAATGAAACACCTTTTTGTGTCTCCAGGTAAGGGCTGTCTCCAGAATGGTGTTCAAATCCTTGACAGATATTTTCACACAGCTTGATTTTCCTGTCCCTAAAACCTTTGTGTGGCTGTCATTCCTTCTAAGTGTTAGCTGGATGTTATTTCTGACTGCTGCTGCTAAGATGGAAATGAAGAATAAAAATTCCATGTGTTTCTCTGAGTTGTGCCAGCAGGAGAGTCATCAAAGCTTCTTCCTTCTGGAAAGAGGCCAGGCATTCTAATAAACAATCAACTTAAGTAAAAAGAAGAAAGAGAAAGCATGCAGGCAACATTTTTTAGCTAAAGGAGAAACAATCTGCATGTGCTGGGAAGACTGAAAGAGTTACATTTAATTAGAATGGAGAATGTGGCTGCTACTCTTAATTTATGATGATGTATATGAAACATTCACAATCTCTCCCCTTAACACAGGCGTGCTTTTCCACCCAATCAAAGGCACTGCAAGATTTATGTCAGCACTGGATTGCGTCTCACCCAGGTTGTCCATGTTCACCTCATCCATTTCACACATCTGCTTTAAAACACGATAAATAACCCAGGAGCTGCTTATGCTTTCTTAATGGTTATAAAAGAAACCCTTTTCACATGAAGGGAGCTATGGCTCAATCCAGATGCTTGGTTTCAGGTGTTTGGGGGTACTTCACTTGGCCTTCATCTGCTGGTCAGGTGGGTGGGTGACCTGCGGCTCCCGCATGTGTCAGCCAGTCCCATCTGGGTGTTTGAAGAACTGAAATACTGAACTGATTCCATAGGATGGAGTTTGGCTTGATGGCCAGGAACCCAGAGCAACAGGACCGTGAGAAAGGCCTGGAAAAGGTTTTTGCCAGCTGAGTGCTTGTATGTACAGTGGTGCTCCCTCCTGTTCTCTGCTGAGGGAAACAGGGTTTGTTAAGGGTACAGGGATGCATGGAGAAGCCATTCCACTGCTGTCTTCACAATCCAGAGAACTCCATGGTTTTTTTAGCTGCTGGGGCCAAAGAATAAGACTTACCTATCCTTTATCCTTATTCTTCATCTCACAGAACAATGTGGTATAACAACTTTCACATGTGTATGAGTTAGCCATGGCAAACAGTGCCACAGAAAATCAGGCAATGCTATGTCTGCCAAGGAAATCCTCAGACTGGAATCCAGTTCTTTAGATCAGAACTTCTTTAGAAGTGGCTGCTGCTTATGATTAGATTCTTAACGCTGATGTGCAGAAAATATCATAGTATCTTATTGTGGGCAAAGCTGTATTATTTACCTTTGATAGATCCATAGCATTTAAAAATTAAAGGGAGTCAGGAGTTAAGCAAAAGCTCAGTGAAACAAACTGGTGCTGACATACACAGATAATGTCAACTGATAGCTTTTTGGCATTATGAATTGTTTTATAATTAGGTAATTAAAGCAAGTCTGTACAAACTTTAGCTTTCAGGAAGCTGTAAGGATGCATGTAGCTGTAAAATTATATTTAGCCATTAATTTCTTGTCAAGTCTGTTATACTTTCTCATAAAATGCCTAATAAAGAAGCTTAAACATGCACAGTCTCATGAATTTCTTATAGAAACCGAGGTATGTAACAGTGCAATCCTAGAATACCAAAATACAACTGTAAAATATATATATAACTCTTTGCTCTTCATTCCTTTTCAAATTGAAGTTGTTATTACAGCTTGCATCTTTTAAAGGCAGGAGAGCACTTAAGTCCCACCAGAAGCCAGTCCCACTGATTTGGCCAATACTGTGCAAAAATGTCAACCTTTTTAAGCAGGTTCTCTAGAATGAGAACCAAAACTGCTGGTTACTGTTCCATTGCCAGAAAATAAATCCTAAGACTTCAAAAGGAAAACAGATGTTATTTGAACCAGCACAGGGTCTTTCTTCTGGGTCTTGTAGATCCAAGTAGGTATTGTACACAATATACAGATAGCTTGTGACAGACATGGAGGAGCTGATGAATGAAGGCACAACAGCAGATTCATAGTAAAAAATAATCAGAATAAAAGTCTATACAACAGGCTTAAATCTAGGATATCAGTTTAACTCTCAGTTGTACTTTGGAAGTCAATGAAATTTTGTACCAGTAGCCTGAAGATTAATATTGGTTCTGTATATCTGAATTTTCAATCATCTGTCCAGTGGACCCAGGTTCTTTAAAAAATGTGCAAACTAACTTGCAAAACACTTTTTGCATTTTTTCAGGGACTATTGGTGAAGGGTTCTTTGCATACGACTTTTAGTTTCAGTTGACTGACATTTTTCGCAGAATCAGGCGGCACAAGTTATATAGAACAGACAGAAATCTATCATGAACACCTTTTGTGCTGGGTATTTCTCTAAGACTGAATAAACTAAATGCAGGAATTTATGTAAAACTAAACTCTGTCAAAACAAACTGACACATCAAGAACACAAAAAGGGCTGAACTGACTAACATGAAAATTCCCTCAGTTTTGAGTTATGGGTTTTTCTCGGGGGTGAACACTGTTGCTGAAGAGTCCATACTGCAACAGACTGTCCCTTTCACAAAGATGCAGGTTGCCCCAGCCGCATGCTTGGTTTGTTAAAAGTGCTTGACTATTCAATACGTTTGATCACGATGCATTTGACGGCTCACGGCACTAAAAACTGTAGAATTTCTAAGGGCATGTTCATTATTAATCTAACCTGAATTTATCCTGTCTGCAGCTGCTAACACCTGAAAAAACTGTGATACAGAAAAGTGAAACAAAATTGGTAAGACTTAGGCAAACTGAAGGCTGCCAATATCGATTGCTTTGCATCTTGCTTTATACAAGCAGTTTTCCTTCACTGGGAAAATACTTTTGGCAATTAGATGAACCCTAAGGTGCTTTGGGGGCTGGCACAATTTTACTTCCTTTGTTTCTCTCATGCTTTATTTATGACCTGCCAAGTGCTTGTAAAAGAAAAGCCAGGGCTCGCTCTCTCAACATTTCACAAGGCTTTTTAATTAATGGAGCAAAGCTTGAACCTTACTAGCATGCTTTTCTCTCTAAGTTTTAGGTACAGTACCATAAAAAAAGCAAAATAAGATAAAATATTGGCATCTGAAATGCTTTTCTCTTCCTAACTGTGCTGTTACAAAGATGTATCAACAGTGACAAGAAGATGTGGTCATCACCAAATCTGGATGAAGGTCTCAGTTTTCTCAGTGCACGCGGTAACCATTTGTACAAAGGTACATACAGTTATTGGAGCTTCCGATGTATCATTCTTAAAAAAGGACTGGTCGTATTAGTTCCACTGCAAACTCCATCAGAACTTCAGTTTCAATTTTATAATTTATTTTCTGAATTAGACAACACAACAGCAAGTTTAAAATACTCTGCCCCTGGTGAGCACCTCTATTGTCTGTCAGTCATCTTGTCCCCATCCCAAAGGACAGTATGTGTTCTGCTGATGAGCTAAAAATTTGGCTTTAAGAAGGTTTAGATTGTCTTTTGCCAAAATGAGATGTGAAGAGATTTGGAAAACAGTGCCATTATAGGCAAGAAAAGTCATAAATTGCCTTAACGTTTACATCTTGACACTTCAGCTTTTACGTAGCCAGAACTGGAACTGTTTGCCTGCCAGCTTCCATTTCCCAGTTATGGAATAGATTTTCTGTAGCTGGTGGAAAGAGAAAACTTGAGGTTTTATCATGTACTTTGACACTGGTACTGGCATGTTCTGCAGAACAAATACCAAACTCTTACAGCAAGGGATTTAAAAGTGCATTTGGAGATCGAAGCCCTTACCTGTGTCTTTGGTAACGCTCCTTTTATCTGTTTTAATCCACTCAACTCAGAGGTAGTTGAAACAGCAGCCTGGTATAGTGGAAGGTCTCCCTGCCCACGGCAAGGGGCTTGGAATGCGATGATCTTTAAGGTCTCTTCCAACCCAAACAATTCTGTGATTTTCTGTGTATGGGCCTATTGACACCCCACAATAAGGAGGGAACCAGCCACGCTAGTTTTAGCTCACTCTGCAGAATGGCACTGAGACCCAAATGCATCACCAGCCTGGTGCCTCTTGCAATGAATTTATGGGACTCCTGAGCACAATCATTTCCTCCTCACAAGCCATTTCGAGCACATTCTCTGTCCTGATTGCAAAGTAAATACAGTGTGTTGCTTGTGACTGTTGATTTGCACTAAGATTTCAGTATTGTGGCTGGGAGGCTCCAGAATGTTGGCCAAATCAAGGCTAGGTTTTTTTGCAGTCAATTCTCAGTATTTCATTTCGGGTTTTTATGTTTCTGCATGCAGACACAGACACAAGTTTACTTTCCTCAAGCATGGGGAATGACAGTCCTGCTTTAAATTCAAAGAAACATATGGGCTCATATGCCTAATGCCACAGCTCTACAGCATAATTGTATTTCATGCAGACCAGTCCATACAGGTTTTTCTTTTCCTTTAAGGTGGCTTTATGCTGGAGGAGGACAAATGATAGCTGAAATTACCTGGAATTAGACATATGTAGCAAATTGTGAGCTATGTAGCAAACTGTAAGCAATAACTGATTTAGCAATGACACTTACATCTCCAAACTTTCTCTTCTAATGGGTTTGTAATGATTTGATGCTTTGGTTTCAGGCTTCTAGGCTCTCAGTGTCCAACACGAAGAAAAAATTGGGCCAATATATGTGACTGACAGAATCACAAAATGGAGCTGGGAGACACAAGGCTCTATTCAGGACCATGGCAGAGCACTCTAGCACTGAAACTACTATGAGCACACTAGGTCACATTTAAAGTATAAAATAAATGTAACTGGGACCAGACTGAGGGAAAATCTCTACATCCTCCAGCAATTTTTCCGAATGTGATAGATTGCAATATGTTTTTCCCACTTGCATCTCAGGAAGAGGGAGGGAGTGAATTCTACTAGGCTGTTTCATTTGAAGGAGTGGAAATTCACAGTGTACACTTAGATGAAAGTTTTTACTCTCAGATTTTTTGCGGAATAATAGCTTTGTAGCCAGAACTGTGATAGTTCCTTAAATAAATGAGGCCAGTCAGGCTGGAGGGACGGGAGGTGATTGTACAGCCTTGTCAAAGTGGTTGGGGAGGAGGGTGCAGTGTAGCAGGGGGCAGCCACCAGAGAACCAACGTCTCGAGGGAAAAGAGGCCCCTATCAGTGAGCTGTGCAGTCACACTTCAGAGATTTAATACAACAGGGAGCTGTAAGTACTTAGAATTAAAAAATTACCTTCATCTTCTGCAAGTCTTGTTCTGCATGAGTGGTGGGTTTTGGCTGGATGCTGGTAGCCTTTTTGGCCTGCTTTCATTATAAATTACTGTTCAGGAATTGTTGGCTTGTCCATAAAGCAGTAAGGATTTGTTTTTTCCAAAGATCACGTAATAACTGGAATCACATACCAGCTGTAATTTTCTTACTTCTGGCTAGAACGTAGTATTTTGACACAACAATTAATATGGATACCTACTGTTCTCATCTTGCAACAAACAGATCACTAGGCACTGGTTCTGAGCTCTCTGTCTTGTTTAAGTGATGCACAATAGTAAGGTGCCAGCCCCTGTGGGTTTGTTGCACCTCATTTTATAATAGGTCTTCTTTCTCAAGAATTGGGTTGCAGGAGTAGAGAGACTGCAGTAGAACAGGACTTCGGTAAAGAAAAAAAACCCCAAACAATCCCTCCCAGCACTTGCACAGTGCTTGGAAAATGTGAGTCAGGTCCACTCTCAAGCTCAGAAACCAGAAAGCAAATAAAAGAACCTAACAATGTTGCCCAAAATAAATAACCACAGTGTGGAGGCACCTAACTGGGGGACGTGTGGAGGAGAAGTTATTCATTTTTTTAATCCTCAAGCTTGGCACGTCTGCCACAAACTAAACAAACAAATTGTTATTGGAGTCAGGAAGGGACAACTAATGTAAAACAGGCTGAGACATAAATTAGTAGTCATGGTAATCTGTCACAGGTGAGTGCTCCTCAAAGAAGTGACTTGAAATGCCAAACAAACCTTCTACTGAAATCCTGGGAATCTGTTTATCCAATCACTTTATTTTAACCTAAGATCAGCTACAGCTACTCTGAAAAATGCATATAGAGAAATATGAGCAGTTAAAACTGTTGTAAAATTAATTAGTAAACTTCCTTCCATGGCTTCTCTGCCATCATAGCGCTGTGCAGCCATGTGCAGTACTCAGTCCCAGTAAGTCAGGCCTCCCTAAATCAGAAGCCATGAAAATTTTAAGCATTGCTTTTTTCTTTCTAAATTCCAGTGTTTTATGGAATACAATTCTTTTTCTTTGCAACCATTAGAATTATCAATAGGAAAGAAAATAAAAGGCTAAATTCCTGCATAATCTTAACTCCAATGATGGAGTTTGTGGTTTTATGGGGAAAAAACCCACTCGTGGTGCAAGACTAAGGATAAAACAATGACAGCTGGTAACAAGTAAATGGGCTCATCTTCTAAATGCTTTCATACTCACGACAACTGCTTGAGCAACTTTGCCAAAATTTGTCAGGAAATGTCATATTATTTCTTTATATTTGTCCCATGGGTTAGTGCTGGCTTGTAACATTTCAATATCAAGATGGCACATTAGGCTAAAGAAGGTGATCACATGAACACTGAGCAAACTGTTAAGTAGATGTCAGAATGACTGGCTCAAACCAACAAAAGATTAACACTCCTAACTTAGACCAAGTGAGTAGACCTAACAGAGATACAAATATGTGCTCTGAAAATAACTGAGCGGGGGCTATTTCCGGAGGGCTTGAGGAACATTATGACAGTAAGTTTGTTCTTACAGTTCAGCCAGCCTTAATCATCACCTCGCATTTCTCACTTCAGATTACAACTGTCTGAAAAATTACTTCTGTCTAAAGTGCTGATAAACTCGGAAAACAATGTGGTGGGTTGACCCAGGCTGGATGCCAGTTGCCCACCAAGGCTGCTCTAATACTCCACTCCTCAGCTGGAAAGGGAAGAAAAAAAATATAATGAAAGGCTCAGGGGCTGAGAGAAGGACAGGGAGAGATCACTCATCAGCTACCATCATGGGCAGAACAGACCTGCCTTGGGGACATTTGTTTAATTTATTGTCAATCAAACCAGAGTAGGATAATGAGAAATAAAAACTAAATCTTAACACACCTTAAACTGCCCACAAACACACACACACACCCGCCCCGCTTCCTGGGCTTAACTTTACTCCCAATTTTCTCTCCCTCCTCTCTCCCAGTGATGCCTTTTCTTGGTCTTAAAATTAAGAGAGCTGCACATAGTTAGGAGGGAAAAGGCTTTTACCAAAGGTTTTTACTTGGTATTTATTTAAGGATCCTTAGGTGTGATGAAATGCACATCGAAATGCACCCCGATGTCCCCACCGAAGACAATGGCCACACATGATGTGATGAGTGTACAATTATATGCCTTGCAAAAATTAGCATATCTTTCAAAGGTTCCCCAATGAGGGACTCGGGTGAGACCCCCCACCCAAGGGACCCTCCCCCTGGATGGGCCTGTCTTTGTTTACAGAATGTGTTCTGGAGAGGAACTTGGTTTCTTTGGGCTTTTAGAATGTTTAGTCTCTAAACTTAACGAAATACTGGGTCTAAGGGGAGTTATTGAACTTAAAGAATTATAGCTATGTAAGCTAAAGGCACAAGGAATATATAAAGCTATATAAAAGAGTATATAAAAGGGGGTATAAAAGAAAAGCAAAAAATCATCATGGCATCACCAGCAGCGCAGAGGGATGGGAATGGGGGTTGAGGTCAGTTCATCAAATATTGTCTCTGCCACTTACTCCTCAGGGAGAAGACTTTTCTCATTCTTGCCCTGCTCCAGCATGGAATCTTTCCCCTGGGAGACAGTCCTCCACCAACTTCTCCAATATGGGTCTTTCCCATGGACTGCAGTTCTTCATGAGCTGCTCCAGTGTGGGTTCCCCCTAGGGCCACAAGTCCTTCCAGAAAACCTGCTCCAGTGTGGGCTCCCCTCTGCACGGGGCCACAGGTCCTGCCAGGAACCCGCTCCAGTGCCGGTTTCACATGGGGTCACAGCCACCTTTGGGCACCCACCTGCTCTGGACTGTGTCTGCTCCATGGGCTGCAGGTGGATCTCTGTATCCCCATGGTCCTCCATGGGCTGCAGGGGAATCTCAGCTCCAGTGCCTGGAGCACCTCCTGCCCCTCCTTCTGCACTGACCTCGGTGTCTGCAAAGCTGCTTCTCTCACATATTCTCACTTCTCTCTCCCACCTGAACTTGCTGTTTTGGAGTTTGTTCCCTTTCTAAAATACATTACCCCAGAAGTGCTACCACCATTCCTGATGGGCTCGGCCTTGCCCCGTGGCGGGTCCATCTTGGAGCCAGCTGGCATTGGCTCACTTGGACAAGGGGAAGCTCCTGACATCTTCTCATAGAAGCCACCCCTGTAGCCTCCCTGCTACCAAAAACTTGCCACACAAACCTAATACAGCCCTTATTTTGTGAGAAGTACTCTGTTCAGGCCCACATTGATTCGATCAGAACTCAATGAATAGTGCAACTTCACATTTCTTTCTTAGGGGTGAAGCTGAAACAACAGTCCCAGAGGCTTTTTTGAATCTTCGTGACCTGTGCAGTTTGGGTATAAGAACAAACCACATTTATTTGATGCCTGAACAGTCTTAACAGAGCTAAATAACTTAGCAAATCTTTATTTAGATTTAATTGCAGCAGAATCTAATTAACAGTTGTATATTAAAGATTTGAAAGTCTCTGATCTCTTTGAAAATCTCCAATACTGCCAAAACTGCAAACTCATAAAAACAAAGAGACTGATCTACATTGAGAAATTTTTGCACTAAAGTAATGTATGCAATTTCTTCAAAAGGAAAATAATAGCTGTAATGAAAAACTAGCAGAAACACAAAAGTGATCAGAGGGCCAAATCTATGAGAAAGCATGAAATATTGGAAGAATCTAGTAATGAAGAGACTTGCCAAGTGTAAGCAGGAGAATACCTCAGTATCAGTTAGATACTGCAAAGTTTCAGGTATCTTCATGCTATCATAAGGAGGAATCTAGGAAACATATTTATATTTTAACTACAGAGTTCTAAAGGCAAAACAGTGCCCCTAGCATGGGTGGATACAGCCCTGCTCTGCCTGGCTGCCAAGTGATGAGGGGAACCTGTGGGCTCTGGGCAATGTGAGGCGGTAGCTTCTTTTTCACATTTCTCTGCAGCAGTACAGACACTCTTTGGTTCACTTGATCTGAGAAGGAAAAGGAAAAGGAAAAGGAAAAGGAAAAGGAAAAGGAAAAGGAAAAGGAAAAGNAAAAGGAAAAGGAAAAGGAAAAGAAAAAGGAAAAAGAAAAGGAAAAGGAAAAGGAAAAAAGGAAAAGGAAAAGGAAAAGGAAAAGGAAAAGGAAAAGGAAAAGGAAAAGGAAAAGGAAAAGGAAAAGGAAAAGGAGAGGAAAGGAAAGGGAAAGGTTGCAATACTCCACTGAAGAGGAGAGCAGAAAGGTGCTAGGCCACCTACAATTATCATAGAATCACAGAATCATAGAATCACTTAGGTTGGAAAAGTCCTCCAAGTTAATTGAGTCCAAACTTTCACCAGACACCACCATGCCAACGAAACCATAGCACTAAGTGCTAGTCATTTCTTGAACATTGCCAGGGATGGTGACTCTACTATGTCCAGAGATGGCAACTCTACCACTTCCCTAGGCTGCCTGATCCAGTGCTTAAACCACTCTATCAGTAAAGAAATTCCTGCTGATAGCCAGCCTGAACCCCCCTGGTTATGACTGAGGTTATGGCCTCTTGTCCTGTCGCTGGTTGCATTGGAGAAGAGACCAACCCCCACTTGGCTACAACCTCCTTTCAGGTGATTTTAGAGAGTGATAAGGTCTCCCCTGAGCCTCCTTTTCTCCAGGCTAAACGATCCCTGTTTCCTCAGCTGATCCTCGTAGGCCTTGTGTTCCTGACTCTTCCCCAGCTCTGCTGCCCTTCTCTGGACATGCTCCAGCATCTCAATGTCTTTCTTGCAGTGAGGGGCCCAAAACTGGACACAGTTCAGTGCAGCCCCATCAGTTCTGAGTACAGGGTGACAATCACTGCCCTGATCCTGCTGGCCACACCATTGCTGACACAGGCCAGGATGCCCTTGGCCTTCTTGGCCACCTGGGCACACGCTGATCCATGTTCTGTTGGCTCTCAATCAGCACCCCCAGGTCCTTTTCCACTGGGCTGCTTTCCAGCCACTCTTTCCCAAGCCTGTAGTACTGCCTGAGGCTGTCATGAGCCGAGTGCAGGTCCCAGCACTTGGCCTTGTTGAACCTCGTACAGGTGAGTTCAGCCCATCAATCCAGCCTGTCCAGATCTCTCTGCAGAGCTTTCCTGCTCTCCAGCAGATCAACACTCCCAACCAACTTGGTGTTCTCTGCCAATTTACTAAGGCTGCACTCAATCCTCTCTTCCAGGTCATTAGTAAAGATATTAAAGAGGATGATTTTGTATCTCTCCTCCGTTCAAAATCCTTGGCTTCTGATTCTTCTACCAGAAGAAAGTACAGGTTTAGAAATAAAACCAAAAAAAATTCATGTGACTTTGCTTTTGTTTATCATCTTTTTGTTCCTACTGCTCCACTGTAGATGACTAATTTCCCCTTCCGTCCTCAGGGGGGATTGACAGTACAGCATGACCCCCGGCTGTTTCAGGAATGGCTCTTCATTTTGCCAGGATTAAGTTTCCTGGATGCAGAATGTGCAGCCCAATGGACTGCCCATGTTCAGTCTCCACACTGTGTCTTAGATGCAGCTACTGACCACACATAGAACATGGAAATAAGGCCTATGGCTACCTTTCAGCAGGTAAAATGATCCCAGAATAGGATGAAGACCTGTAATTTCTCTTCGCCTGTCCCATAAGCTCTTTAGGTTTGGAGAGGACATCTGACCATGACTGTTGTACAACAAAGAGCCCTGCACCAGTGTACTTACCTGCATGAGTTCCCTCTTAATCTTGCAGCCTGTAGCATCTGCCCAGGTCCCACCACCTGGCTCTTGGGCTTGTAGGTCCCCTCCAAGGAATGCCACAGCCACACAAGGAGAAAATATAGTGAGCAAAAGAGTAACAGGCATTTAAATACTCAAGGCAATTCTGACAAAGTCAAACGGTTGTTTTATATTTGAACCCAGCAATTATTTGGTGAACAGTGAGATGCAGCCGTACTCTGACACAGCAGAAATGGAGAAGTCAGAAGTACCTACAAGCTAATTAGACCATGAAAATTGCAAACTTAGTTTCTTTCCTTCTGCACGGAGCTCTGATGTGTTTTCCATAGCTTTTCTCTGAATTTCTTTCTTTTTCTTTTTACTTTTTTTTTTTTTTTTGACCCAGAGCAGCTGGGAATATTAGCCCTCCAGAAACAAGTTTTGCAGGAAAATCTAATTACATACACTATATTTCAACTCAGAGCACATTTTACAGCCTACTTTGAAAAGAAAGCTACTAGTTATGGTACTATAATGTTATTACTGATGTTATAATAAGGATTTTGTGTCTGACCTGACTCCTATCTCACCACTCTATCAGACTGGTTGACTTTTGCAAAGTCTGATTAAGCATTAACTCAAAACATAAATCCTAAGGAATTTTCCCAGTCACATTGACATTTACTAGTTTTCTGCCAGGCATAAAAACACCATTCTGCAAAATCCCATGCTGTTGCTTTAGTGAATGAATGCAAAACACTCTTGGAGCCATGGTAAATACAGACTTTTACATGGAGACACTTAATTTATTCCAGCTACATAATCTCTTGTCTATTGCTATGTTCTGTACTTTCCTAATCAAACCACCTGTTGTTTCAGATAAATGGCTAAAATTACTATCTGTTTAAAGTTTACAGTCCAAAGAGGACACAGTAACAAGATTGTCATTCAGTATGTATTCGCCAAACAGATAACTAAATTCAATATTCAAATGAAAGACAAATGTTCAGTTGGACATAGAAGCAGTGGAAGCAGCTTGGTAGCCCACATTCCTAGCAGGAAGAAAATCCTCTGCTTTTTAAACCTAGGCTGTTCTCACAGTTAGAAACATACCCATAGGAAACAGCAAACAGATTCTCCCAAATATGGGGAACTGTACAGTTTCCAAATAAGGAATTCTCCACAGAGTCTTAAACAAAGGAAATCATCCGCTTTTCCTACTGTAATTCAAATTAATCATTTTTCCCCTAGAAGAGACTTAAATGTACTTTCCTAGATGAACACATTCACTTCAACATTTTGAAGGACCTGCGCTTTCAGTTTTGTTTTTGCAAAAGGATATAGAAGTGGAGTCTCAAGTCCCAGCTGGCAGACTTGTTTCTCAAGCTTCTTTGTATTGTCTGCCCCAAATGATTTGGGAGAACCCGTCTGTCTGTAGCGACAAGCTGAAAAGTGCTTTTTTAAAAACACAAACTGTCTGAAGTTTGTAGAGAGTATGTTCATATGACAAACACTTGCTACTGCTCCCAGAACAAAGGGACCAAACCCAGATGTGCACAACTTGTTTAGGAAAGAAAAACAAAGTCTCAACCACTGTCTAATCTGCTTTTGCTCTATTAGCCTTTTGCTGAGTAACAGGCTTTAGGAACCTCCAACAACCGAGGTCAAGGATTGTTACCTGAATGTGAAAAACTGCCTTAGAGCCCATAGCTGATATGCCCTTGCATTTCAGTTCCAGCAAGGACACCTCCACCTCGATGTTACTTGTAATGCCAGCTGGTGAGCACCTGGACAGAGCTGACAATGCCAGCTATATCCAAGTTCACAGTTCCCACCTGGAGTTAGGATTTTTCTCCTATACAAGTGTTTTGTATCAAGCTCCTACTTGCAGCTTTCTAAGAGCTGTTTTAGCCCACAGGCAGACCTCTCCATTTTTATTGCAAGATCTCCCAGTCATTCCAATTTTGGTTCATGGACCAATTTATTAGTGATTTTTTTCCCTTCGAGAAGTTGGTAAGCAACTTAAACATCCTCCTGATACCCCCATAGGCAGCAGTGGCTTCTAGCTGCTCCAGCCCACTCAGTCCTTGTAAGGTGCCAGCAGCCTCCTAATGATGCTTCCTCCGAGCTGCCCTCAAGAACAAATAGAGTTAGGCCCTATAAAGAAGGTGACAGATCTGGAATTTCCATGTATGTCATCTGACGCTCAATTTCCATTTCTAAACTTGAGGGCTAGGTCTCAGTTCAGAACACTTTTCTGCTCCGGCAGAGACTGGAGTTCCTCAGACACTTTTTTGCTGGTAAAAACAGCATAATCAATTAACAATGTGAAAGGAATACTGGAAGGAGTGAAAAGGTTGTTTTTCGCTTTAAGGAAGTAATGCCCTCATTCCATAAGCTTGGAGAAAGGTGGAGAGGCAAGAGAGGAGATTGACACTTCTCCTGTTTCACTTCTCTACAACACAATGGAGGGAGTTGCGTTCCACATCTGGTCTTAAAATGAGCGCTGGACAAAGCCCACCCCAACCACTGCTGCACAGTTACGCTCTATCACTCTCTCTCAGCTGTGTTCATCCCGGGGAAGGCGCTCTCTTGCCAGGATGTTCTTGCCTCCTCCCACCCACTCACCCACCCGAGTTTCCCTGGCAGCTGTGTCTTAGCCTTCCTCCAGCCCTTAGGATATCTCCACCTACCACTTCCTGCCAGGAAAACCTTTTAGATTTATACCAGATCTGCTTGCTTGGATAATGAGACACCTAATGCTGAGCTGTATCATCTCTCAAAGGCACAGATGGGGCATGGGATGCAGAAGTTGCTTAATGTACCAAGGCAGCTCTTTTTTTGCTTGGGTTCTAGGGGGTCAGTACACATCGAGAACTGAATCTGTTTTAGAAGCCCTGGAATTCCTTTGATTCATTCCAGCAGCCCCAATAGTACATAAGAGTCACCACAGTGAACACTCCCTCCACAACAGCTACTGGTGTGGGTGTGTTTACAACTGCGCTATGCAGCGCTCAGGATGTGACAGTTCTCTGCTCCCGCTGCGATCCTTCACAATTCTTCAGCTGCTGTGGCCTGGCCTTGATGTGATCCTTAGTCACTGACAGGGCCCCACGCCGTTCCCTGGTGCAGAGCAGGAGGACAAATGCCCAGCTCTACTCTAACCAGGTGTGGAGGCTGTAAGGCTTGTATGAGGTTACAAAGGCTTGTAAGACAGAAAGAAGCTGGGAGAAGGGGCAGGAAGAGGTGAGCTGTGTAGCTGCGTGGAGATCAGGAAAGCAGCTGCAAAGGGCTATAGTCCTTTGGGAGGAGGTGTTGCACAGGAAGCTCAGCAAGAAAGAGGAGTGTGCTTCAGACTCCTTGACATCTTTTTTCGTGGAAAAAGGAGCAAATTCGTTCAACGCATCATTATTCAGGAGGTGACTTGTTCTGTTAGCTGTATTCGAAGTTATTAAAAATGGAAATACAAAAAATGAAATCAATTTTCCAGACTCTCACTCCATCAGTGACTGAAAGGAAACAAATATTTTCACATTCTATTCCTAGCAGGTATGTCATTTAATGTTGCAAAACTGTAATGTTTGGGCTTCAAATGCTTCAGGGAACTTGAAAGAAAACTATTTCCACTGGATTTTAAATCACAGAAACCTTTCTATTACTAGGAATTTCTCACATGGTACAAAAATGAGCTTTGATGCCTTTAAATTTAGCTCTTCTTTATTTACCTCATAACATTACAGCAGGAAAGGGTTCATAAATATTGACTATTACACCACAAATAATGTCAAAACAATGAATGTAGAGATTTCTAAAGAGAAAAACTGTAGGTTTATGACAGTAGGCAGCAGGGACAGAAGAGAGAGACAAAGAAAGAAGGTAATTTATTAAAGGCTGAACATTATACAGAAGAAAATATATTACTATGTTTCTAATAATGTAGCTCTCAGAATCCTTTTGAATCCCTCAAGTCTTGTGTGTGGAATGCAATATATGCCAGAGGCCCAAACCAAAGAACGCATACAAATACTTCAAGGAATTAATTATAAATACTATAAGATTCCTGTGTGTAGTGTAAATTATTGTTACTGCAATTTCAAGGCTCTTTATGCCTGAGATGAATAAAAGCAAGTTTGCTATGTTCCCAGAACATAGGACTATAGCTGTGAAATGAGCGATATCCATCAAAATAAAGGGCCTATGAGAATTTTGAGATTCTGCTCCATGGCACGATAAATTAGGCCTTTTTCTCCTTACTTTTACTGGCTTTCTTATATTAAGAAAATCTCATTGCTGACCAAAAGCCACGTAGGTTTTTTCCCCACAGGAGACCGATGATTATACATTTCCTATCCGCCCCACGTTTCTATCTCTCGTTTCCTGGAGAGTATTTGTCCCCACCACGCCAGCCTAATTGTCATCATAAAACTATGCCCTGTTCAGCTTCTGAAAGACAAAACAAGAACCAAATTCAGGAAAGGGTTCATGGCTGTGAATCCATTAAGGAGACTTCCTCCAGCCCAGAGTTAGTTAACTAAGATCCTGAGCCTCAAAGATTTAGATGTCTAACTTGTATTTAAAGGTACCTAATTACCTTTAAGAATCTGAGCCTAAGCCCCTTGGGGTTAACTTGTGGCTCTCTCCTTAGCATTCCCTACAGCTGTTTCAGAGACATCCCTACTTGGTCTGCTGACATTGGGCATTGCAGGAGGGAACAGGTCTCTTATTTTAAATCTGTGGTTGTTATTAGTTAAAAGCTAAGGTGATTCAAAGGAGTGCTGGCATCTTTTAAATCATCAGAGTGAATTTACTTTCTCATTTCTACTGTCTTTGCACACACCTGAAACCCATCTGCTGTCCCTTCTTATGCTTTCCACCTTTTTCATGCTTCAATACAATAACTTCTTCCAAGAGCCCTACATAACATGCTGCTTTCCTCTAAGAAGCAGCAGGCTTTTTCTTCCCTCTCCTCCTCTGCAACATTCTTGCTTTGGAATCCCTCCAGTAAGCTCCTTAAGCACATGGAGTCACAAGTACTTAGCACAGAAGAGAATTACATAAATAATAATAATAATTAATAGCCCATAAATGGAACCTTAAGGGGCTTCTAATCTTCACATGTGCTTGGAAAGCAACTCTCTGAAACTATTTAATTTAGATGAGAGTTCTTAACAGCAGTATAATAATCAAAATATCAAACAAGTTTGTACAGTTACATAGCCAAGTAGGCTTCTGCACAAGGCAATATCTGTATATAGTTTGGCTGTGGCAGAGCATTGCCCATCCCTGATTCCTGAAGTTGACTTTTAAACAAAGTTTGCAGGGAATGTGTAGGATGTGTTACTCTTCTGCACTACTCACTGGAAACTGGGTGCCAGGTTGGAGGAGTGAATCATTTGGAAGCAATGGATTTCCTTGAGTTTCCTAGAATAAGACATGACATAATGCACACAGTTACATAGCGCGAGCAATACACTGTTGATGCCTACATTTAATGCTCTTGATTTTTTAAAGTGAAATGATGTAATACAAAATTTCCATAACCCTGGTGTTTGCAGAAACATTTTGCTCTCCATTTTCATGGAAGACTTCAGTATCAAAATTGTGAACAAAATGAAAATAATTAACTGTGCTGCTGTGGCTTCTGGTCTTTCTTGTGACTGAAATGTTGCTTATGTGTAGAAAAATGGAGATATCATTGAATGAACAATGATTTTTGTTTCAGACCAATTTGACTACAATGTCATCTCCCCACTAATCAGCAGTGGGACCTTTGAGGAGATACTGAGTTTTCCATGAAATATCTTATTTTAGTAAAATCTTGAATGGTTGAGAGTGGAGAATTGAACAGCACTTGGAAAAGAGCTGTCCTGGAAACGCCGTTCCCAGCGGCTCAGACACAGGCCACAGACCCTTTCCCTGGCACGGCACGTGCTCGTGTGCTGGCCACGAGTTTCCACTTCTGGTCCTGGGAAGCCACCACTGTGTTTTCCACAGGGACATAGAAATATCCTGGGGAAAACCAGCCTCTGCCTGGAAAAAACAAGCTGTCGTTGCTAGTCCACCAGGGATGGGAAAACTGCTGCCTTGAAAAGGGCTGCACTGAGGAGCTCAGCCCCTCTCACGGGCCATTCCCTGAGCTTGCATATGCTCTGGGGTGAAAAACAAAGATTTGCCTCTATCATCTCTCCGTTTCGTTTAAGTTTTCCCTCCCGGCTGGCCGGAGAGGCCTCCCGGGGGGATGCCCGGCCCCGCTCCCGCCTCTCCCGGCCAGCAGCGGGAGGGAGGCGCCGGGCCGCCTCAGCCGCCTCAGCCGCCATGGAAACGCGGGCCCGCCCGGCGGCTGCCCGGGGCCGGGGGGCACACCGCACCCGGCCCGGCGCGGGGCTGACGGAACCCGGGAGAACTTAGCCCCAAACTGAAAGAAAGCAGCACCACGCAGTGCTGGGGTGTCTGCGGGGTTTTTTTTGTTTGGTGGGGGTTTTTTGTCGTGTTGCTTTGTTTGGGTTTTTTTTCGGCCCGGGGGGG
>VXBT01005810.1:958-115459 GCA_013400235.1 Oriolus oriolus | reverse complement strand
GAAGGGTCACTGAGTTCTGTTCCTGTTTGTTGTTACTGCCATAGTTACTGCTGTTTGTTTGCTTTGTTTTATATATATATATTAATATATGTTAGTAAAGAACTGTTATTCCTATTCATCATATCTTTGCCTGAAACCCCCTTAATTTCAAAATAATTCGGAGGGAAGGGGTTGCATCTTCCATTCCAAGGGAGGCTCCTTCCTTGTCTGCCTTCCTTAGCAGACACCTGTCTTTCAAACCGAGACAAGAACAGAATGCAGTGAGGGAAAAAACCATCTTGATAAAAACCACCATCCCAAACTTGTTTCTTGTGTCTTCCAACAAGCCATGTTTGAATTAAGATGATAGAGTCATTGATCAAACAGTTCATTCTTCTAGGGGAAAAAAAGTTAACTTCTTCACATTTGCATTTTCCTATTAATTTTTTTTTTGGTGCAAGTTTTAAAGCAGCTGTAAAATGTGATATATTTGACACTTATCCTCTTATTTATGGACCTTAATGTAGACCAAGGACACCCTGATTCAGCTCTACAAAGTTTTGGTTAGGAAAGAATTTATTCAAGCGTTTACTGAGCAGTACTACTGTAAACTGGATTAATCTCTACTGTAGCCTTCCTAGATAGAAATGTCACTTCCAACTTGACTTTCCCCCAGTGTCGATCATCCCCTCCAGCCACTGAGTACTGTCTGAAGTGCAAGCAGAAGATCTCTGTTGTGAAAGAACGAAATCAGTACAGCCACAAATTGTCAGCTGAGAATAAAAATAAAGTCTCAGAAGAAGGGCTGAGGTTGAAGGACACCATTCAGAAGCTGCAATAAATCAGATTAGTTTAATATAGACCACATGGCAGGGAAGTGTTAGGTGAAATTGAAGGAGAAGTCCTCAATACTGCGGCTTTCACTATATAAAACCTGTATTTTCATTTTCTGTCACAAGTCATTAGAAATGTCAGTTCCCATTCAGAGAACCTCACTGCCGACTGTACCTCAGTTGGAGGTTTCACTTTTCTAGTTTGATTTTTCTTAGCCTGTGCCTTAAGACAGCTGCACTGAATTTCCCAGTGACACCTGCAGTTAAGATCCCTCCAATGAGAATTCAATAATTCTTGCTGTCTGTCTGAAGAGCTGTGGTAGCCACGTGTTTCCTCTGAAGTCCATGTGCCTCCTTCTCCCCCATAACCTTTGTACCCGTGCTCCGGCACACGGTTTGAAGTCAGCAGGTGAACAACACACACTGCAGAGCCTCCTTTCTGACCTCAGGGATTGCTGTTGCCTGCACACTCTCCCCTTCCCCCAGATGAAACCTGGAGTAACTAGGAGGAGTCCTGGACTCGTGCTCTGTCCAGCTTCCACTTTGGATAATTACACTCTGCTTGTCTGTATCTCCTTTGCAGATCTAACTAGACACAGTGCACAATTTGCTTCCCACTAGCTCTTGCCATGTTGTCTGCTGGGTGATTAAGATACAGTTCAGCAAGAAGATAGTGGATAGCCTTTGTGTATCTGATGAAACGTAAACAGCATCTGAAAAGACTGAGCAGAGCCTTGAGTCTTTAGTCTATGAAAAAAGAAAAGCCCTTACATCTGCTTCTGAAACCTGATTCTTGATGAAACGTGCACCACATGCTCTGGATCACACCTTGGGATCAGAAGAGAAACCGGCTCCTGGTGGCAGGAGGCTGCCTAGGAAGCTCTGACACCCCAGGAAATCCAAGCTGCCAGAATGGCCTGAGGGAGCCCTTCTGCTTTGTACTGCCAGCACGGTGCAGGCTGAGCAGAGAACCCCAGAGCCCACATCTCATGGGAGCGACAGCAGAAAGTACCCCTAACCTATCTGCCTCTCCCCTGTGGGTGTCAAGCACATCACCACATCACACAAAGAGTGCATTTGCGCACACATTTCATCAGTGCTCTGTGAATTCTGGCTCCAGCCCCACCATCTGTCCACATCTTGTTCGTGCTGTGAACTAGCAGACTGACCACTCATCATATCTCTTACCAGCCTACTGAGGTAACTGTTACCACTGTTATTTCAGTAGCCATGAACATAAAACACTATTTCTCTCTTAAAGCCTTGGAAATCAGAACACCACTACCCAGCAAAAATAAACCAACCAAATCAGTCAGTCTTTCTTTCTTTCTCTTCCTCTCTAGTCAGTCGTAAGAAAATTGAATCACCAAGACAAACAATCTATTCCTCTCCCAAACTAGAAGCTTTTGAAGTCTTTGAGGCTGGGAGATGAAGCCCTGTGAGTCAATTCATGTCAGCTGTGCCCATCTACACTCCCCAGGAGGGCAGCTGCCCTTTGGAGGTCTTAAAGTGCCTCCCCAGTCTGTGATATATCCCCAGCACATAACACTCTCCAACACTTGGTAGCCATTTGTTGGCTTGCTGATGCTAATGCTCTGTGAACTCTTATCAGATGTATTTATTACCACAGTTGTTAATGTTTGGGGAAGGCACGGGCTGGCTTGAGTTCAAAGGAGAACCACAAGAACAGAAAATAAGCCCTGAAGGCGCTTATTTCAGGAGTCTGACTAACGCACCTTACTAAAGAGAAGGCTGAAAATGCAACGTGGTGAGTGGGTGTTGGTACTCACAGCTGCAAAAGGTGTTTTAGTGCACGGCTTTTCAATCCTGCAGGGCAAGATCCAGTTTCTTGCTCTCAATGTTAGAATCTCCAGCAATGTATGAAGAGAAGTATATTCCTGAGAGGGAAATGTAATTTATCACTGGGGCTGGAGGGTGGGGCTTGTGTGATTAATTGTAATTGATCACCAGGGAGCACAGGGGGCATCAATTAACTCACTGTTGCTAAAGGTTTTAAAATAGAGAGAGAAGGCTGAGCTACATTCTGTGATGGTGTGCTCGGGAGAGCAGTGCAGGTGAAGGATGTGAGGTAGCAGCATCCTGAGGCCTCTTTTCTAATGCAATAGCATGCAAATCTTCTGTGTGTCTGCAGTATAGCCTGTGAGGGTGGCAGTGGAAAGATGTTCAAGGTCATGTTGTGATCTAAGAAACAAAACAACGAGGTGCTGCATCTTGTGTTGCTGCTAATGGGTTTATTTGAATACAGAGTGGTGTAAGAAACAACCACAGTCCCATTTAATTCCAGAGAGCAGAGCTTCATATGCAAGAGCTTAAAGCTAAAAAACTTAAATGCATTTTGTCACTCTCATCTCTGCAGATGCTTCATTCAGTGCTTATTAGCACAAGACTCACGAGAAGGAACACAACATGAAATCACTTGTTGCTCTTTTAGAATCTCAGATAGTTCTCCTCTTCACAAGGAAGGAGATAGTGAGGACTACATGGGGCTGGTACTCTGGAGGACATGAAGAGCAGATGCTCTTTATAGCCAAAGAGAATAAAACTTGGTTTTTCTGGAAGATATCTTGCTTCGTGGAAGATTTGTGTAGGCCAGGATGAAAATTACAGTTTAAGTGCTCTCCTAGCTCCTTTCTGTGGCTCCTTTTGGTGGCTTTTTTTTTCCTTGAGCTCTTGGGGTGCTTATTTGTAGCTGTTTGCCAGGAATTCAGTGAACAAGAGAAAGAAGAATTTTTCCATCATATTCTACGTTCCTTTTAAAATCAAGAGATTTAATTAACAGTATTCATGCTACAAGCTGCTTAAATATTTTGTAGAGTTTGGTATTTTCTGACACTCCTTATCACATTCGTAAGTATCAAAAAAGAATATAATAATAATAATATAACATACGTGCAGTTGACTACTTCAGACTATCCAGGCTGTTCCTTCAGTGTTCTCTTTGGAGAAGAAGAATGAAGATGAGAATTTCTTGCCATCCAGGGCCAGTGTGTTTCATACACTCAAAAGGACTTATCATAGCTAAAAAAATATTACTTAAAACCAGTGAGAAGGAGAGAAAAGGTGCATAGGGCTTCAGGTGGTCTTGCCTGGTGTGAGCCCTGTGCGAGAGCCCTTGCCAGGGGTGGGGAGCTGCCCTCCCTCTGCAGAGGGATGGGGCCAGGCTGGGCTGGGCAGCTCTGCTTTGCCTCCTGCTTCCCCCCAGAGAAGGAAGCACTGGCTTGTCCTTGGGAGAAGGAGCATCTTCCCTATTGACCTTCCGACTGACTCTGCTCTGTCCTGACATTTCCGACTATTCTGCTCCACTCCTGTCATCTCAGGGAATGCTTCAGCCCTGCCACCAAGCCCGGTTTGCAGGGACAGGGGAAGCAGTGGTCCCAGGAGAGGCTGGTAGGAGGGAGGCAAGGGAGTGAACAGAAAAAGAAGGTGGCTTTTTTTTTCAGAAGATAAAAAAAAAAGAAAGAATCAAGGGTCTGCCAGCGACAGGTTTGTCTCTTCAGTGAACTCTGCTCAGCCTTGCCATGAAGAGCATAATTAGGCATTCTCTCTGTAGATTGTATTCTCTTATTGTATAAAATTGTAACTGTAACTTGTGAAAAAAAAAAAGAAAAAAAGAAGACATTAGAAGGTGCTTTCCGTTTGCAACATTTTTACTGGGAGCTGAATCAAGCCTAAGTGAGGTAAGCAGGAAGGATTTTAGAAGAACACACAGCTCTGCCTGGACTTTGGAGACCTTAACTGGAGACACAATGGGGAAATGAAGTTGAAATAAATGTATGTTTTTACATATATATGCAGCAGTCACACAATCAGTCATATGGCAAGAAGGCATGGATCAAAGAGGAAGAGCCTAGCATGAGATTAAAGGGGGGATAATTGCAAGCAACCAGAAAGTTTTATAATGGAGGTGATAATAATATACAGCAGAGGAAGGAAACGGCAAGGAACAGAAATGAGGATAAAATGCAAATAAAAGAGATCCTTTGATCCTTCTGGCTTGCTCCTATATAACAGAATTATTTTATCACCCACTTACTTCATTTCCCTTCCACTTTCATCTTGCTTTCCTCTGATAGCTTTCTAGTTCCACTGCCCTGACACCATACCCGCTCTGCCTCTCTCCACATGTCTGGTAGCAGTGCAGTGCAGGATACATCTTCATCAAGTGCCGTTCCAAATATGAAACATCTTCAGTGAGGCATTGTACCTCTCATTTTGTTGCTGACTTTGGGAAGCAACAGAGCTGGCAGGAACGCAGAAAATCACCCCATGTAGTGAGCCAAATGGTCTAAGTTCAGCCTGAAATGCCAAAACCCCTCACCACAGTTCAGGGAGAAAACACAAATATTTAAAGAAAAGAGAACCCAAGAAAGAAGCAGCCTGGGAGTGGGATTTTTGCAAATATTGTTGAGGATTTCTGATTTTTACCAAAGCGGCGGAAGTAAAAAACATTTTCCTTCCTCCTTCCTTCCCTTCTTCTGTATCCTGTTTGGTTTCATAGGTCAAGAGGTCTGTGACCAGAAGGAAGGAACCAGCCCTTTTCTAAAGAGGATGTCATTTGAGTCTCCAAACAGCAATCTCTGCACTGCAGCACTGTAGAAAGCGTGGTCAGCCCTGGCTAAAAACTCGGGCTAAACTTGGTTGCGTGAGTCACCACTTCACTGACTTCATACCGCAGGCACGACGGGAGGGAACGGCGGTGATGCTGATAGACACCAGAGCACAAAAGAGGGGAGAAATAAGAGGAGCAAAAATAAAGGGCCAGTTTCTCCTCTGCAGTGGCTAGAAGGTGTGTTGATGGCCTGAAAAAGACTTAAAAGCATATCTGGCAGTGATTTCTGGGGGTGGCTTGCTCTCTGCTCCCTGTGAGGGGGTGAGACTTTAAAGCACAGGATCTGCAGCTAGAAGGACTCCTGTGTTTGTGTTTGAGTAGCAGTTCCAGCTGTGTGGGAAGATGAAGGTATCCTCGGTGTGCTCCGATTTCAGAGGGTGCACTGGGAAGGCCTGCTTCACACACGGTGCTTTTTCTGCCAGTGACAAAAGAGCAAGGCTGCAGGAATAAATTTGTTCCCTCTTCTGAGGGAGCCCCCTTTTTACTGAACACTTGTACGGGCGCTGTTAGTGAGAGCCGTGTGTCTTTGAGGGTAGGGGATGCCCTGCACCATGTGGAGAGCAGGTGAGGTGTATCCCAGGCACTGGGAAGCAGGCCTAGTGGGACAGGTATAGGTGCAGCAAAATGAAAGGGTACCTAGTGCAACTGGACTTCAGAGTGGGGTAAGAATATGATAATCCTGTTCTTGTCCGAGCCCTCAGGCTCTGACAGTTCACTCCTGGCAGAGCTAGCAGTGTGTGCTTCCTGTGACCTTAAATGGGCTCAACCTTGAGGGATGGTGTTAAACGTATTTGGGTTCCCACTTACTGACTCATTTTCTGATCCTCTGGAGCCTAAAGGGAATGGGTGATTTGAATGATGTGAGCAGGTGCTCAGAGGAGTGAATATTGAGATGTAGAGCACGTGTGTCACCTCCCTGTGACAGCCATGGTGTCCCCCGTGCTGGTAGGGAATGGAGCAACAGCAAAGGCATCAGAAGTGAGACAGGATTTGTCCTTCATCCTTGCAGGTCAGAGCTGTGTTTGTATCATCACCAGTACTGAGTTATTGCACTGTGTACAAGGCACAGAGCATCCCTCTCTCACTACTTGTGGTTGAGAGCATTCGGCTAATTAATCTGTGGGAGGCCAAGATTCCCAGCTAAAGCTGCTCGTATATCTTTGCAAGGAATTTAGATGAATCCTTCTCAAATCTAGGAACTGCTTTTACCTGTTTGATTCACCATGATTAAGTGTTGTGTGATATGTAGCATTTTGTGCTCTTGAGAGTTAAACACCAAAGTTTTAAGGGATGTGTGTCCTCTGGGACGTGCTCTTTGTGTTCCCTGCGTTCCCAGCCTGGACCGGAGGACCAGCCTATCGGTATTTCTCCAAACTCGCCGTGCTGTTGACTTCTGGCTACTATTTTTGGCGACTGCAGATTCCTTACGTACCACAGGAGGTCAGCACGGGATAAGTTTTTACCTCCACTGAATGGTTGGAAAAAATGTGTCTCGATCTCGAGATTGTGCAGTTCCCATCTGCTTCAGTAAACCTGGTGAGTCCTGCGTTGCTTTTGGAAACAGTTGTATGTAATACAGTTTTAGGCTGTGCATTTTTTTATTCTCATCTCTCCGAAGAAGGCCTGTTTTATGGGCTTTTTTCCCTTTTTCTGGATGTTGTCACTATGAAAACTAATTTTGTGAAAAGCATCTCTGAAATATATATATATATATATATACACACACTATATACACACATGCATATATTATATACGTGTATATACTATAAGCTATATATATATGTGTGTATATATATATGCTGCTTATAGTATTTAGAAGGAAAGCTAAAAAGCCTGCAAAGCTAACAGTTTAAAAGTCTGGGAAGGATGGGTAAGTTTGCTTTTAGCCAGTATCCAACGGGGAATGTTCACATATTACTGAAAAATACTGAAATGGATGTTTGGTGGACCAGTGATCGTCGCAGTCAGACAAGACACTTGGAGCTATGGCCTTTGCTTGGTTTAAAACCACCTTGGTGGTTCAATCCAGTCCTTGGTAGTAGTTCCTCCCTTTCTCACCATCCATAACTTTTGGCTTTTTACAACCTGGAAAAAAAATCAGTGAAGTCTTGTCTCAGAGAAAGAGTGTACTACAGGGATCACAAGGCAAAGCTGAGACAGAGCAGTGAGAAATTTGCTTGTCATTTGCCTTGCATTAAAATAAATGTGTTTGAAAACTCTTCTCCTTCCCCAGAAATTCTAAAAGAAAAAAAAAGGGAGAGCTGTGCCTGTTCATGGTGGTATCATCTGGGGATAAACAAGCAAAATACAATTCAGGAAGGTGCAAATTCTTTTTCCTCTCCAAGGTTAAATTTAGAACATACATCTTAGCATAATGTTTGCTTTTTATTTTGAAAGCCAAAAAGAGAAATGTAGCCTAATCTTCAAACAATTTTTACAACATAAATATTTTTCTTGGCATCACAGAAATGAGGGTGTGGGAGAGGGAGAAAAAAGTTGGCAGTTTAAGCAAATAAACCAGAAAATAGTATGTTCGGTTAAGGGCACCAAAATAATATTATTGTTCTCTCAGCGACATTTGCATTGCTAAAAAGTTGCTTCTGGTGCAGCAGATTTCCCTTAGGACCTCACATCAGAAGTAATATTACAACATAATGATTGTATGAGGCTACATTTGGAGCACAGGTCTCAAATGTAGTGGCATAAAGCAAGATGATGGCAGCATGCAAAGTACAAAATGCACAGGTTATTTTAACAGAAATTGCTTTCTTGCAGCTAAGATTATTTGAAGTCTAAATTTGAATCCAGTGAATTATTTTAGTAAAAGGAATGAGATTAGAGGAAGTTACTGATGCAGGTAGAGACTGAGTCATTCTGTCTCAAAATCTTCTATGGGAAGTACATGAGGTTGTGAAGTATTTCTAAACCAAATGCACCTAAGCTAGTCATTTCGTAGTCCAGAACTGGATCAAAAAGAGACAAAGCCTGTGCAGGAGTGGAGTGAGGGAAGCACAGGTACTGAATTTTAGTCTAAAATGGAATCCCTTTCATGTAGAAAACATGATGAGAACTGTAATTCTGAAAACAGCCCATCTGTCTTCAGAAACATCAATTACAGCAGAGATTATTATCTCTTAAAGTGGCATTTAATTAGTGGAATTTAGTCTGAAATAACACTTAAGTGCTTCCTTGGTAATTATATGACTTCAAATCCCTTCCTTTTTATATCTACAGGAATCAGCCATAGGATTCCCCACTCTATATGATCCAAGCCAGACAGCTTTGAGTACTTGCGTGGCAGGAACGGGGCTGCAAAGACACCTGGCTCCTCCAGCAGCAGCTACCAGGAGCGCTGCTCGCCCCGGCAGTGCCGGGATCTGCTGGATCCGGGCGGGCTGCGGAGGGACGGCCGGGGCCTCTCGGCCGGAGCTGTTCCACCTCTGGCTCAGCGAGCGGGCTCCTTTACAGATTTCCTTGGCTGGAGAGGTGACGGAGTGCGCACGTGTGTGGTGAGGAGGTGCTGCCTGAAGGGAGGAAAATGCGAGCACAAGAAGAGTGATTAAACCACTCATTAAGTTTAATAGCCTTGCTATGTATAGTGGAGTTGGCATTGCAGCAGTAGGTAGGAATGCATTAGCCAAAGGAAAATCTAAATATGACCTGACAAAGCTAGAAGAAGAGTCAAGAATTTGGACAGGAATTGTATTAATTTGAACTTTTATTTTTTTATTAATTGTACTTTTATTTTTTTTCAAGGAACTACTCCTTTTTTCAGGAATGCCTCTCCAACTTGCAAGTTTCAAGCAGTAGCTTCATCAGCTTTCCTGTGGCAAAGGCGTATCCTGGTCAAACGATCCTTTGCTATCAGGAGTGTCCCCTGCTGTGCACAGGGAGGCTGCTCCCCAACTGCCAGGCAAGAGCAGGACAGGGGATGTGTTGCTTGCAGAATGCATCAGGAAGAGCAGCGTGAACCTGGAAGTGAGAAACCATGGTCACCATCTAAAGGCTGCTCTTCAAATTCACAGGGGCAAAACGTAGAATTCAACATCCCTGTCCTGTGTGTCTTAGCTCACAGTGCCTAATCATCAGCCCTCTGATGAAAGGGAAGGAAATCAGCCCTGTTCCTAACAAAGCTGATGCAAAGGTTATCACTGACTGACTCCAGCTGGTCCTTGGTTGATGCACAGGCATTCATGGCTGTGAAAGAACTGAAGGTCACATAAACAACTAACAGAAGTTATACACAAGGGATTTATTACACGAATAATTTGACATACTCAGTGGTAGTCAGATACAAGTGCATTTAATTAATGTTTTGTGGACATCATAACAGTCGGAATATTTCAGCTGAACAGTCAGTATTTGGCTGAATTCAAGCCAGTGCAATTCATGACGACATAACCAGAAACAGGGAGTTACAGGTCTACAATGAGGTTAGACTAGATAGCAACAGCATATTTATTGTCACATCAAAGCATTACAAAGTATGAAAGCCCAATATTTCAACTATCTCTAAAATGGTATTTGTACAAAGCTGTTGTAGATACTTAAATGTAAGGATTCGTCACATCAGTAATGGACCATGACTTTATTTTTGGAAGTTATTTGAATACTCAAAACTATTTGGGGCAACAAGAAGAAATGTAAACATCTGACAGTCCGTTGAAAGTCCCTTCTGAGAAAATACATTGTGTGCCACAAGAAAAGTGCATTCTAACTGGTGTGTCTGCTATGGCCAGTTTGACTCACATTCACTTAGCACCAGGTATTTATCCATTTCTGCAGTAAAAAGTTAGAAAATCTTTGTATTAACTCAGAAAAGAGAAAACAAAGTCAAAAGTTTTTTTCTTCTTCTTTCTTTAGAGGAACAACAAGTAAATTTAAAAAACCCACCCAACATTTAAACAGTTACCTCTTATGTACAAAGGAACCAGGAGCTAGCAAAGCGCATAGCCCCTGAACAGTCTTTTATTATTTTTTTTCCTTCAGGCTCATGTACCTGAATATATGAGTTTATTTACAGGTGGACAGGTATCCACAGAAGTAATAATCAGAATTCTTCTATTTGGCTAAAAGTTGTATAAAAAAAGACAAAACACTTTGTTCAAATACTTTCCAAATATATATATATATTAAAAGTATTCAGTATTTCCATCAGTGCCAGAGTTGGAAGCTCTTTCTCGTTGTAAAAAGTTAACTTTGTGATAGTAAGTGACAGCAAAGGACTGACAGAGTCAGTCGGAGCTTTGATTTGAGGAACTGCAGCTGGAGCCACCCCAGGCCCACCGGGCAGTTGCAGATTGCAGGGAAATGAATCCGTGTGTGTCTGTTGCAGTGCCTGGTAAAGGTGACCTGCTGCTCCAGAGAGCCTCCCACTCACACTGGACAACCCTGTGGAACCCTCTGGGGCAGGTTCCCTTTGAAAACAACAATCCAAAAACCTCTGAAGTAGTGGAAATACTCTTTATGCAAATGAACAAGTGGCATGGGCAGGTAGCTCAGTAAATGGAAAAACGTAATTGCCACACTACTTCTTGTAAAGAATATAAAATTAAAGACTTAGCCCCTCAAATACAAATACATAATGCAAAAATATTTTTCAATTAAACATAACCTAGATGAGTGCAAATCTCTGGATACATAAGAATATGACTGCCTTCATACTGGTATCAAATATTTAAACAGTTTGCATATAAACAGTATCTTTCTTTGTTGTTGAGTCCATGCTTGCTTTATTCTAAAGCAAGGATATTCTTATTACTTCTACTTTTTTGGTCTTTCTTCCTGTAGGATAAAGCGTAAGAAACACACTTCATTCATTGAGTAGACTGGGCTGACTTATATTAGAGCAACAACCCAAAATTTAAGTAAGAAATGTTGCATGCAGTATCTTTCTCCTTTATTTAATTACACCAGCTACAAGAACAAGACATCCATTTGCCATCTTTTCTGCTCCCTTCCAACAGAAGGTACACTAAACCCAAGCTCTGATCCTTCGTCCCTTGCACCTCCCAGCCCCGAAGTCCATCAGTGATGAGGACGAAGGGCTGAGCATTTCGAGCACTGCACTACCTGGTCTCAGCAGTGAGACCACAACCCCTGAGCAGCCATCCCTGCCTCCCAGGTGCTGCAGGGCACCGTGGAGAAGCGATGGCCAGAAGGAAACCGGGCTGCTGGGGTGGCTGGAAAGGCTGTCCCGAGGGGAGTGTGGTGTCCGCAAGCCCAGGGGCAGTGGCCTCTCCCGGGCACAGCTGGACCGAGTGTGGCTGCAAACTCCTCCTGACCCCGTGTGAGAGCAGCTGCTGGTCCCACTCGGCCGCCCCAGCGCCCAGGATGCTGAGCCGGAGTGCCAAGAGGTGCTGGGGCCTGAGGAGCTCTGGCACAGGGAGCACAGATACGTCTCTGTGTTAGGCTGTGCTGGGCCTGGGAGCCCCAGCTGGTCCCCCAGAGCATGCCACAGGTCCCCAGCCACTCTGCTCCTTGGGCTGTGCACCTCAGCATTCCCCTGTCCTGCATCTACGGTTTTCGGAGAGCAGAAACGAGACAGGAGACAAATGTATGCAAAAGGAGATGGGAGCACCTTCAGCTCCTAAAGTCTGGGGGTTTCTAAGCTAGGGGAAAGGTTGAACTAATTCAAGATACAGTATGCAGCCCTGTGAAAATGCATAGTTTGTATGTATACATTCATTTAGAGAGACCAAAGGAAGGTCCTTTTCTATGTAGTTTATTCACCATCTGCTTTTAACAAAAACGTGAGCTGACAAAGCTCCAGGATGTCAGTTAAACACACAGCTTGGGAGTTAATGGTAGCTGAACGGCGTTTCTCAACAATCAACTTTTCTTTTTGCTTTTTTGGGATAATTTGAAGTAGTTTGTCATTTCCAGTCTGTTGTTTCTCTAATCATGTACTTTAGGATTTCAAGAGATTTCTATTCAGCCGTGGTCATCTCAGTAACAGACCCTGCTTTGAGGGTTGTTATGAAGTAAAAGCCCCGTAAGACAAACAAGCAAATCAACAGAAACCTGGGTTTAGCTATGGTGTGTGAACTAGATCTAAACACGGTTCTTTTCAACTGCTGAAATTCTAGTTCAGTAGCGAGTAATGCTTTTTTGCTGTTTTGGTTTTTTTGGTCTTTTTTTGCAATAGCTGAGCTGAGAAAATCCTATGAGTTTGCTTACTTTCCTTTTATTTAGCTGACACTTTGGAACCTAGCTGCTTCCCATGAGGAATGTCTGTTGTCCTGAGCATCCCTGAACATACAACAGTAATGTACCATGCAGGATGGGCTTAAATTGAAAAAATCTTGATCTAAAAGATCTATTTTAATGTTGTTTTCCATTTGCACTTTTTCTGAAGAAAAATTGCTTTGTCACTTGTGACACAAAAACACAGTGGTCTGCTGCTAAATGTAAGTTTAACAAAGATCAGTACTCTCTGCTAATCAACATGTTCTATAAGTATTTAATTCAGCAATGGATTGATTTTTCTCATGATACTTTATCTTCATGTTTGTCTCACATACTTGATTTTTACGTAGCATTTGACTTAGATTCTTCCTTGCAATTTTTATTCAACTGTATCTATGGAAATAGCACAAAAGCATTTTTGAAGCTAGAAAAAAGTAATAATCAGATAACCAGGATTCACATGGACAAGAGTAAAATTACCTAAGCATCTTTTGCAATCTGAAGTCAAGAAACATTGCCTGTTGCTTAGTGAACTGATCATTCACTGGGAAATGGAAAAGTAGTAAAGAGTTTTTTCCATATAAACAATGAATATTAGAAGTCCAGGAGGATGAGATTTGTTCATTCTAAAAAACATTGACCAGAAACAAATTATTTATTTCCTGAACTACTTGAGTGACTTGAGAAAAAAACAAACCTTCTCAATTTTTATTAAATTACTCTGTACAAAGCTGGTTTAGTGTGTTAATAAAACTCAGGAGCTCATGCTTAGCAAATCAGGAATTCAGTAGTCATTCTTTAAAGTTTCAAGTGCAAGCAGATACTTCTCAGTACCTCAATTATTTTCATCAACTTTTAGGCATTAATATGCACATTGCTAATTTTGCAAATGTTGTTAATTTAAGAAAAACAACTGAAATGTTTGGAGTATCCTGACTTGTACTGAGAATGATTCCCTAGATATCTGAAGTCCTTTGGAAGTACTCTTGGTTCAGCAGGCAGAATTGACTCATATGCTGACACAAAGCTTTTAATACTTTTTAAAAATATGAAATAACAGCAAAATTCTCAGAGGAGTTTTGGAGGACCCAAGTCTGTGGGGCTTTGATCCAGCACTAAATCATTTTCAGTGGCAACGGACTGCAGAAGCTTTTTGATGAGTTATGGCCAAGGTTCTCTGAATTCTTGAGTTCTCTCCAGCTGCTGGTGCTGTGGGACTGTGGGAGTTTGACAAAGGTCTGCACGGTGGCATTTTGTGTTTTTAATGCTGTAAGAAAGATAAAAGGACTTGCTTCTTAAAAGAAACAGTTTTTTGCTATGTCCAAGTCACTGTCAGTGGAAGGCCCTTATCTAAATGTGCTGTGCTGGCCCACAGGCTGCCCCCAGAGGGCAGAATCAAACCAGACTGCGAAGGAATAGCATCTACAAGCCTTCTCTCTTAAGCCTTCCTTCAAACATACATGGAAATACAGCAACCAGTCAGGCCACAGAGCCGTTATTTGTGCTGCCTGACAGACCACGACCTTGGAGAGGGCCCGTCACTGCTCTTGCTCCTCAGCTGAACACGGACTGAGTTTTCAGAGACACCCTGTGCTTACTCCAAAGGTTTTAAGCTTAATTTTCCCCACAATCCCAAGAGCTGAGCCATACTGTGCAGCCCTCACGTCTGTGGTAGGATGGACAGGTGCCATCAGCCCGTGCTTCTCCTCAGCACAGGTATCACTGATGTCAAGCACAAGGCTTGCACACCACTGGCAGTGCGCTTGCCTCGCTCCAGGGATTCCTGGTGGTCCCTGGAAGGACACAGCAGCTTTGCAGCACACACAAAAACCTGGATCGTGCCCATCTTTTGCAGGAAGAACTGCAGCTTGATTAAAAATGGCAAGGTGATACATTTGCAGTCCAAGGTGAAACTATACCCAGGCGATTTGAGAAGCTTTTACCTATGGATATAGAAATGATCAGAATGTCTGGAAGCCTCTGGAAAGGGTCTCTGGGAGGTGGCCAACTAAGAGCTTTTGCAAGGGTGGATTTTACATGATTTCTGAGCTGTGAATGGTCCATGCACACACATGCTCAGCCTGGGAGAAGGGAGCCCAGGAATGACTCACCCTGGGAAGAAAATGAGCATCGCTGTCTCTCTCTCCCCTCTTCACTGCCATGTGCCTTGTTTCCCCACTTTTCTACATGTGATTTGGAATAAAGAGTTTGGACAAAGTAAAAGTCAAAAAGGTCTTTATTTTTCAACATACTCTACAAGATTTAAAAGGATTCTGTGCTGGGGCAGAATAGCTGTTCTTTGTTTAAAATGCTGGAACTGGCATCTACAAATTAACTACATGCAATAGTGTGAGTGCTGTAAGCTTAACACCAAAACCAGGGGGAAGATGACTTCATCAACTCACTTAGGAACAAGAGGACTGCCTTTAGGACACTAATTCCCAAAACTAGTGGGGATGAAGCCAGGAAAAACCAAATGGAAATACTATTGCAAACCTGGCAGTGGGCCTGCAAGTTTGGAGAGGTGCTGTTTAAAGCAGGAAAATCCATCCTCTCCTACGGCTCCTACTGGTGCCTTGTACTGGCACGAGTTCAGCCCCTGCACAGCCCAGGGGCCTCGCAGGCCGCCCGCTGCACAGCGCTGCACCAGCACGGGGGCAACACAGCTCCTGGGTGCTTCAGTTAAACTCATTCCAAATTTCTATGAGCTCTTGGCACTTTACACTTGCCTATTAAACAGTTTCACACTTCTTTAAACTAGATGAGGCTATTTTTTTAAACCCTTATCAATTAAACGAATGTAGGTTTTACATATAAGGAAATCTACTGTCTAGAACTTTGTCTCCTCCTTATTCACATTCCACTTTAAACCATGATATCCATTAATGTACTAAATGATAAATAATTTCAGAAGCGATAATATTTCTCAGTGTATCATTAAAAAAGTCTCTGACCCAAACAGATTATTTACTGTATTTTATGGAACTTCTATTTTTATAAAAGCATCTTATTTTCATGGTTAATTTCAAGTTAAAACTAGATTAATAAAACCTTTACTGTTTTGTGTATCAAAAATACATGGCCCAAAAAGTGAAAAAAAATATATAAAGTGCAATGCAGAGCAAATTAAAGCTCAGTAATTTTATACTGAAGTGAAAGAGGAAATGCTCTGGTTCTAAAAATAACAATTCAGAAAAAAAGTTTTTTAAGAAGAACTTAAATTTACTTTATACTCTCTGAAACAAGATTGATAGTAAACAAAGGAAGGACAATGTATGCAGGCAGGTATTTCTCTTTTGTGACTGAAGCAAGATAAAAGGATGTATAGATCTAAATACTGCAGTTTTCTGCAAGCAGAATGTATTAGAAATCCCCTACTCATAAAAACCTCGCAATTGGGTTTTTACTTTCCCACAGCTGCTTACCCTGTGCTAAATTCACCCCCTTCTGTGATGGAAATACTTTTCTTGCATGAGATAATATGAATAGTAGGGGACAAGAAAACATGCTTGCTTTTTCAGAGAGTTAAAAAAACCCACAGTGCAATTGATGCTGATGGTCCTCTTTCTTCCGTTACCTGATGACCCTTTACCTCTTGCCCAGCATTCCCACCACTATTAAATTGATGCTGTAATAAAAAGAGGCTGAAAAACTGCACTAGCAAAGCAGCTGAGGACCCTTCCTATTTGCTACCATGTCTGGGTAAGAAGTGTACCCCGGTTCTCTGCAGCCCAGAGATCTACAGAGGTCATGACTTCCCAGCCCCGTAATGAACCTTGCAGGGCCTGAGACTACCATGAATAATTCCAGACTGGTTCCAGGGAGGAGCAAGGTCCAGTAAGGTTGTTTTTCATGTCCCTTAACTCCTCCAGTATCTGCTTAGCAAAACCATGGCGCAGTTAAGATGTAGTCTTAAGACTCACTGCACGTACAATTATTGATCTAACTCCTCTCTTTTCCCCTATATATTTCATTTCATATCAAAATCAATGCCACCAGCCATAAGTGGAGCTCTCCTGAGCTTGCTGCTGTAGGAGTATGTGCAAGTTCAGGTCCTTAATGAGACTCCAGACAAGACAGAGTGGGATAAAGGCAGTATTACCATGCCTGCCACATGAAAGAGCAGAGGCACAGACCCAGCAGGCCATAAGCTATCTAGCATTTTATACAGACCTACACTTACAGGACTGGCTCAAGCCAGCATAACTCAGGAAATTTCTCTCTAGGTGGGGGTAGGAAGAGCTTTTTCAACAGTACCACAAGCTTATGTCACCTTAACCTCCTGTGGAACTGCAGGGTGAGGCAAAATGCAGAGGTCTAAATGTAAAAAACCCCAAACCCCATGAGTGACCAAGATACTGTCTGGCTCCTTGCAAACACAGCAGTTCTAGAAATGCCAAAGGAAAGTGATGGAGCAATGCCCTTTTATAAGGGTCTACTAATAAAACACTAACTTAGGAAGTCTAACAGTTGGGAAAGAGTTGGAGCGAGCCTCCTTTACCTGGGGGTCAAACATGGTTTAGGGCTCAGTGCTGGGTTCCAGCAAATCTTTGGGAAAAACTTGGTTAAGGTTACAGGGCTCATTGAGAGCCCCTACAGGAGCTGCAGCATGGCTCTGGAAGGAGGGAAACAACCATGTCTGATTCGAAGTCTGACAATGCTGTGACTTACTCAGTGACTTTCTGCAACACAGAAGTTATACCACAGTTTTACTGTAATCACTGAAAAAGAGATTCTCTCTTCGAAAGAGTGTTCTGTACTATGAACATGTCAAAAATGCACGTGGATAACCAAAGTCCCTCAAGCTGGACACAGCAAAGGCAGCACTTGAGCCAACAGCACACAGACTATGGGGGTGACTCCCTTCACAACAGGCTGGCTATCCTGGAACCCGTACTGAGAAACCCCCTTCTCCCTGGGGCTGGTATCAGTAGGATGGATTACAGGCTGAATACCACCTGCCTAACAGCTCCTAAATCTGTCACTAAGTAACAAATCCAGAGTACTGCCCCTTTGGTATTACTAGAAACTCTTCCAAGAGCCTTGCACATGTGCTGAGGTATCCACTGTATTCATCCCTCTCACAAAGCTGAATGCACAATTCTCAAGCCCTCAGAAAGGGTGATTCACAACTTCACACTCCCAGTTCCAGTGGAAAGCACACAGAGGGGAAAACCTATGTGCCTTTGTTCTACAACCATTACCTGCCTCAGCAGCCCTTGTCAATGAAGTTATTCACGGGAATAATTGGAACTCTGCTGAGAAAACCTGTACTGCTTCGAGGGCTCAGCTCGTTACAACGCGATCTGCACTCTGCTCTTAATTGTGCAACAAGACTTTTCATCAGACTTGTCATTTACCAAAAAAAACCCCCAAACCACCAAAAATCAACCTATAGAACTTCTGTAACTGACTGCTTAAGACTAGTTTCATCCTACGGGGATCCAATTCTGAGCAATTTTCTTCAGGTCTTGCCTGATTGGCACAAGCCTCTTTTGACTATTGTGTCTGCATTTGTACTTTGGCCCTTTGTTAGAAGTCAGTCAAACAGGGAAAGAACCAAACAACCTCTGCTCAACGGACCCAATTACTTCTGTCTTTCAGTTAGTTCTGGACCCAGAGCACAAGACAAAAACAGGAAGAGAGATGGGAAGATGATGTGTATTTCATTATTTATCAGCAAAAAAACCCCCCAAACAGGGGTGAGATAGCCAGATACACTGTACTTGGCAGCCTGTATTCCACCAACCCTGCAGTGCAGATGGAGAGAAGAAATACGTGAGTGGAGCTTTTAGTCTGATCGTTCAGATCTTGTGACTGAACAACGAATCCTCAGCGCAGTCTTTTCCTACAATCTTCTGCTTGTATGAACTCTCTACTTAAGCTGGAGCAGATGATGTTGCATGATCTCATTCAGACTGTACAGTATCATGAAGAACTCAATTTTAAAAGTTTTTTTTCAAAATAATACCATTTAAGCCAAATATTGGCAATTTAGGAATGTTTTCACCATCAGAATACAAAAAAAAAAACCCCAAACAAACCCAAACCTTTGAGAAAATGCAAGAGACAAATCAAGGGAAATTTCAGACTAAACGATCTCTGTAACCAAGGGAAGTAGATTTTTTTTCTTTCAACAATCCTGAATTTGTATGGCTTTGTAAAGGCGTTTTAGTTTACTTTTGTCATGTAAAATAACATACCACTAGTCTATGTGATTTACATTTTCCACCTCCTCCTTTTGGTTCTCAGGAATTCCCAAATCCTGTTTAATAATGTATAATAAACAGTTATAAAACTATACCAACATTATCATTTCAGAGAGGTATTAAGATGCCAGTGCTATAAAAGTCAGTTTTCAGAGAGTGCACATTTGCAGTGATGTACAAACACACATCACTTGTTTCCCTAATTTAGCCCTTTGGAAGTATTGCACCTGGTTAATAAGGCTACTGCCTATTTTCTTCTACCACTAAAAATTACACACAGGCAACATCATTTGTGGCTTAAAAACATAGTATTCCTAAAGTTTTTACGTAAACTCTTTCATTTCCTTGCATACTCAGAGCTCCTATGCCTCCAGTTGCCTGGAGGAGTGTTGAGTGTACAGGGAATACAGATGGAACAAAGAAATTTATTTAATGTACCTGCTTATCATACATTTTTTTCAGTGTCCTCAAGGAAGTTTCTTTGAGCTTGACGTCAAATACACATCTTTTACAAACTTCATCAATGCTTTCACGTGATGAAATGTACAGCTGAACTTCTCTCTTTCTCACCTTCCCTTTTGTAATGCAAAAAATCATAGTAAAAAAAAGAATTCTTTAAATTTGTCTGGTCTTCAAACACAACACAAATTGCATAAACCCAGGAAAAGGTAGACTGTCCCACAAAGTGCGTATTTCAGACAAAGCTATAGGAGTATCTGCTCTTGCCAAGGCCTGATTTCAGAGGAGCTCAAAAATGTGTGCCAAACTTCAGAAACACGGGGAGTCTCATCAACAAACTCCACAAGTGGAGGTAAACACATACTCGAGTGCTCTGATGAACCTAAGCCTACATTTATTCTTCTAATACCAGCAGTTCTAAATCTGTGCAGTCGTACTTCCTAATTTATAGGCTATGTGCTCCTCCTCCCTGAAAGATTTGTTGGCATCATTTTAAGAATTAATTACTACAGTTAAACACTGATACTAAAAATTCTGATACCATGTAAATGCTATTTACATTCATAGGTGCTAACACTGAAGATGCTGATTTTTATTCACTTCAGTATACACACTGGGGAAGTTGCAAAACAGAGTGCCTCGACACAGGAAAAAGGATGGATAGGAAAAAATTACTATGGATCAAATAGGATTTTTCTGTGTAAAAATAAAGCAAAACTGAGATTTTGCAAAACTTGTGGAATTTCAAAATCCTAGATAGCACGGCTTAAAACCTTCGGTTTACTGAAGCTGATACCTTTGCAGATATGACAAAAAAAAATGCAGTTACATATTTTCTTTTAAGTTCATGTAGAATTAGCCCTTTGCAAAGTGCAGTACACAACTCTCCAGGATATCATGCTGACATACTGCTTTTTTGCTTGCTGAAGTCATTTGGTAAGAAGTAATTCAATTATAGACAAGGCGTGTTTTGACCAAGCAACTTTATAGACAAGAAGCCTTTATATTTACAGCAGATCCTGAAAAGATTTACACAAATGTATAGATTTACATTATAATTAGGTTATGGTTCAAGCTAATTTTCTGTATTTTTATATACTTTTTTTTTTGTATTTGGAACTTCCTAAGCTACAGCATTAAGTAAGATCATGTTCATTGTTTAGTGCTTCATTCTAATTTTAATAATTCAAGTAGTGAAATATTGCTCTTTTAATTTTGCCTAAAATAGAAAAAAAAATAATTTTCTTAGCCATCTTCCATTCAAATAAACTCGCATCCTGCTTTTACAGCCATCTTCCATTCAAATAAACTTGCATCCTGCCTTTACAGCCCTCTCACGTTCCCTGAGGAAATCTGTATTAAGTATTTTCTTTTTTCTTATCTTCCAGAGGCAGTTTTTAACAAACAACAAGTTTTTAGTAACTTCTGTTTAGCTGGCCATTGCCATTACACATCATATACTAATTGATGCTGGGTATCACATACTGTGATAGGGACTCCAGAATCAAACCTGAATCTTTCAGAGGACTGGCAGACAGTAAATACAAACACTCAAACATTTTAGAATGTTCAGGTCCATCTTTAGATTTTACTCACATAAAGAATTCAGATTTAATGCTGAACGAGCATTTATACTGCTCCATTTATTTCCCTCAAGGGTTCATTAGAGATCTCACACTCAGATTCAAACACAGAAGGAGAAACATTCTAGGTGTTAAGATGCATCAAAAACCAGCAGAACACTGGCTTGTTACTAAATTTATCTATTCCCTTCTATTTCATCAGCTGAACAAATTCTTGCTGTGAGTGTGAGCAAGCACCAGAGCAACCTGTACTTTCTTCTGCCTGGTGCCATCAGAAACAGGCCGATTGCTGTTCCCAGGGTCTTTCTGGACTGCTGTTACAAATGGTCTGTGTGAAGCACAAAGAACATGATGAGTGTTTTCTGTATCGAGGAATAAACTCAGAAAGTTGCAAGTGAAGACAGACACCTCCTTAAATCCTGCATTTGGATAGAACTGAGAGCACGGTCAGTGTGAAAGCACTGTAGTTCAAGATGGAAAGAGCAGTTCAAGTGGGCACTCTCAAGTGTAGGTGTACATTGGCTGTTTTGCAGTCTTGAAGATTTTCCAGCTCCACATGGATGCAAAGAAAGGCTGCTCCCATCTAGCAGACAGAGAGTGTATTTAAACCCTCAGCTCAATTTCTGCCAATGACTTCCTTCTAGGTATTTCCTAAAGGTGCCATAAAACTCTGCTGACCTTACATTAGAACAAAATGTACACTCTGGTACTTTACAACTGCTTGGTTATCCACCGGAAAAATCCTGACAAATGCAGATTAAAGCCCAAACTCCATACTGCTCTCAGTTCCAGTGCTACCACCTCACAGGAAGATTGAATAAAACATAAGATCAATATGAGACTTTACTAACATTTCCGTATCAAAGTATTTCTAAGAAAAGGCGCAGCACAACCTTCTCCAGCAGATCCCTATAACTTTGAACCAACAAAAGGAAGCCTCATTGACAACCTCCAGCATCTCTGCAAATGGCTAGCAAGCCTCTAATTCCATGCCCTGTTTCTGAGATGATGTTCCAACACATTCACAGGCAGGAGAAGAGAGAAATCACTTCGTATTGCCACACTTACAGTGATTGTCCTGGATTCCTGACAGGGCCATTTTAGCTGGTCCCAGGCCACAGCAAGCAGTAGAAAACCATCCCAATGTACTGGATCAGAACGAATGACAAAATAAAACTAGTGCCAAGAACATCTGGGACATTGCATGGTGCTGGAATCTAACATGCAGGTTCTACAAGAGCCTTTGGCTAAAGCTTTACCTCCTGTTGTGCTGCCTATCCATTCATTATTGCGAAAAACGAAAGGGAGAAGGAATAAAGATGGTGATGTTGGCAATAGCCAGTGGCTGCAAGGAACTTGTAGATAATTAGACAGCTAACACTCATAGGCTAAGGATTTGGGAAAAGTAACTGGACAGACAGGCATTCTGCTTATTCACACAAGCAGGGCTGACCTGCCAACAGGTACATGCTAGGTGATGACTGGTATTGGCTAAAAGTGTAAACTTGCAAATTGGACCAGAAGACATTTTACTCACTTTGCATCCTGTTGCATTTGTGCAAGGCACTAGAGAATCAGGCACATTGTTTTGAGTGGAAACCATTTTATGACTAAGATGATCTGAGTTTCAATGTTCAATAGCCTCACAGAGGAGCAGTTGGAGCACAGTCAATATTAAAAATTTCCATTAAAATTTCCCACTTCTAAAATTATCTTATTTTCCAGATATTTTGGGGGATGAGGTGAATGGGGAACTAGGAAATAGCTTTGTTCTAACATGGAAACTCCTAAAGAAAAATACCTGGGATCAATGCAGTTGATCTCCACTCTGATACTGATGTTGGCAATTTTTGTTACCAACATCAGTACTATTAACAATAAAACAGATCCTTACATTTTTATATCAAGTTCTGGCTCTTGACATAGATAAACCCATGTCCAAATCCCTGTAGCACATAGAGACTGCATGATGTTCAGGACATTCCTTCTGACTTCTCTAGGGGGTCAGAGCCAATGACCTACCTCCCACAGAGAAACTGAAAACGGAAACTGGCATGTAGTGATGACAGTGAATGACCAGAGCATTCAGGTTAGCTCTTCCTCAGGAGAACAAAGAAGTCTGACTGTTTCGGAGTGGTCGGTGCGGAAGTGTGAGATAAATCAAGTGTTAGGACAGCGATGCAGCCCAAAGCAACACAGAAGCAAGAGACTGAAAAATGAAGACATTACTCCAGATTATGATCAGTAGTGCCAGCAGAAGGAAGGCTTTGCTGACAGTTCTGTTCTTGCTGGCTGTGTGAGGATCACGAAGGGGATCTCGGCAGGTGCTGAACTGCTCGTGCAACAAGAATTGATTGGAGCTCAACGCACAAAGCGACTGCAGAACGCTTCGCGCGGGGCCAGGTGGCCGGGCCGTCGCACTATCGCCGGCCTTGGCTCAGGCACGGTACCTCAACAAGTGCCTGTGTATGAATCAAAATGCCACAGCCGTAAGATCCAAAACTGGTTTAATATAAACCGCTGATTAAAGGTTGTGTAAAAATACTGGGAATTTAGCTTTGTCCTGGCAGGATTTTTCAATACCTTCTGTTCTCTGCCTCATTAACACCATCTTGCTCTCTTGTTTTGATGGTTTGTGGCTTTAGTCCCTTATGTAATCCATATCCAATTTGTACCAGAGGGCAATCTGGTCTGGTAACAAAACCATTCTTCTGTGCAGAAATTTATAAAGAATAATCTTATTACAATAATTTGTAAAGTGCCCTTGGGAAAGGTGCTCACAATGCCATGACATTATAGAAACAATATACAATCTGATACATTATTTTCAAAAAAAACCTCCAAAGCAAAAAGGAGGTGAACAACAAATATATAGGCAAATACTGTTAGTCCAACAACAGTCAAATTAATTATGGAATACTTTATAGTCTGGGAGTGCTTGTAAAAATGGGAGGCGGGGAACAAATTGGCAGGAGTATCTTGGGAAAGTCCCGAATTTTTTAAGTTCTATCAAAGTAAGTACACCATCAGCAAGCCCAGTGTTCGAAGATAAAATGTCTATGAATTATCATGAGGTATTTTACTGTGGAAATTGAAAAAATACAACATGTAAAGAAAACCCATGCTTTACTAAGAGGAAAGAAGATAATACAGTGTCTATGTATATCCACTGACTCTTAGTGTCTTTTTTTTCTATTTGTAAAGAAAACAATCTTTCTTCTCTCTGTTAATTTCAGATTTTATATATACATATAAAACTATATAATATATATAGTTTTACACGTATATACACATACAGACATACAAAAATACTTATACATACTTGTGTATATATCTCAGGGTCTTACTGGATTTCAGAGCGGTTTTTTTTTAATGACTTAGAGAACACAACTGGGCAAAAAATCAAGTAATTGCATGCATGCAAGCGTATCTTGCCACTTGTGCATGTAAATTACACAATTTGTAAATAACTGCAGAAATAGCATACTCAAATTAGGCACCTGATTGCCCAATTAACTTGTTCACAGAGAATCAGATGATAACCTTCAGTACCTCCTGTTACAGCTTCTTCTTTTCAGTACTACCTTATGGAATCCACAGTGTATATTCCAAACAACTGCACTGTTATTTTGTGCTTTTACATAGACACAAGCAGCGCTGCGCACTTAATAAAGCTATCAAGTGAACTTTAGACCAGATTTTAGAATGTTGTTTAGATACTTAAAAGTCCTCTTGTGAGAATGAGCCAGCTTAGACAATTAAAAAAAAAAAAAATAGAGACAGATTTGGTCTAATTTCAGTTGGTTCAAGTGCTATGAAAAAAAAATAACCCAGGCATTTGTGGCCCTTCATGCCTCTATTAATAGACAAAGTTTTGCTTCTGTGTCTTTGATTTTTTTAAGGTGTCTTGTTTTCTTTAACAGGCAAGTATTATTTCCCCATATAAATTCACCTCCTAGTAAATCCTTCCTTTATTTTTGTATTGAAATAATAATTAATTAAGAGGATTTGATACAAGTGGACACAAAACACCAGGCTGCCGCATTCCAGTGCATACTTCCTAACGGACAGAGAAACTGAAGTACCCAAATCAATCCAAGCACTGCAAGTAGAGAAACTTGTTAATTCATATATCAAAATGAGTTAAGAAATGGTCTTTTACCACAAATATGTTGCTCCTTTGCTGTTGTACTTCTTTTTCTGAGATGATGTTGTGGAAAGCAGGTATTTTCTTTTCTCTACCAATTTTTTGCTTCAAATCAATCTTAGTAGCTTTAAAAGAAAAAGCTCAACAAACCATTATCTTAACAACAATCTCTCAAATAAGAGAAAGAGAAGCAAAAGCAGAACTGTTAGGCTGGATCGTGTCCCTGAATTAGGTACTACACATAATCCGAGTGGCTGCATTTACCAGTTCTTCACAGGCCTCCTGCAGGAACAGCTGTGCTGGTCCAACTGTTCATCCCCCCTCAGAAAGGGGAGCGTAGTAAGAAAAGCTACTGGAGCCCCCTTATATTCTTGTGGGTTTCAATCAAGCATCACCGATTTCTTCCTTCAAACTTCTTGTGACAGTATCTGCTGGTGACTTGCCATTGCTGCTTTTCTTCCTCTAGAGGATCAAAATCCAATTTGGTACTTAAATTACTTCGTTCCACTCCACTGGTCTGTGCCTCGTTTAAAAATCTTCCAGGAATGCTGCTTGTCCTTCTTGCAAAATCAGACTTTGCTTTTCTCCTATAAACAAACAAATGAAAATCCCAACTCTTCCCCACATCCCCTTTTCAAAAATATAATCATGATCATTTGTATCAGGCGAATTATTTAGCAGTCTCCAGTCTTAGTACAGCTTTTGTTGAGAAAACTGTAGCTTATATGACTCTGAAGTGTTTATTAGAAAGCTTTCCAAAAGAGATCTTCGTTTCAGGAAAAGAAAAATTGTTCAGTTTTTAGCAAATACAGATGTTCACAGCAGAGAGACTGAAATGGTTAAAAATGATCCTAGGGAGCAAGCAGCTCACAGAGTTAGCAAAATAATTAACTTTTTCCTTTCTTTTACAGAAGAACACTAATAGCTGCTCTGGTTTCCACACTTACTGAGACAGATTTTGTTGTGTGGTCTTGGTTTTGCTTTTTTTTTTTTTTTCTCTATTGCTCCACACAGGTTTTAATTAGTGCTTCTCCTTGGCTACAAGTGCTTCATTTTGAAATACAAAGCTCTTAAAAAAAAAAACAACAAACCAACAACAAAAAAAACCACCCCAAAAAACCAAAACCCCCACCACCACATCACTGGAGGGGAAAATGGGAAGTAATACAGTGCAGCTGCAGCAATCTGGTTCTGCTGTTGTCCTCCCCCTCCCCAAATCCTCTGCATAATTTCAATCGTTAGTCGATGAACCTTTGGCAGGCCTTCTTCCATCGGCAGGCAGTGCACCACATATCTCTGTTCTCCATCCCATAGACCTTCCGACACTTTTTCCCCTCCCCTCTAGGCTTCCTGTCAGAGAGAAAGGGAAGCTTGTTAACAAGATGCTTTAGTAGTTTTGCTTTTCACCCTAAGACCAGGACAGCAAACTCAGTGGAGTGCAGAAGGCAGAGAACCCTGGGTCTTTCACAGGATTTGGGCTGGTTTTGTTCCAGCTGGGAGCTGATGAAGCGACAGACATATGTATGGCCATGACTCCACCGCTCTCAGGGACCAGGCCTTCTCCTCGCCTGGCTTCCACAGCCTCTGTAGCAGCTGCTGAGCCTGCTCCTCTGCTCCTGGGATGATCCCAGGAACATACAGCCTTGACTTTAGCCAGCAACTAAACATGTATTAGATAAATTATACTTCAGCCGCATGAAGTGCCAAGCTGTAATGGGCAGTCATAGCTGTTCCACAGTTCAGGCTAGGCCATGTCACGCTACAGTGCTGCAGAGCTGTGGTAAAAATATTTGGCATAGCTCAGAGCAGCAGACCTTGACCAGCAGCAGGTATCAGCTATGTCAAAGGGGAGAAAAGCTACCAGCTCCTAACCTTGCTGGTCCTTCCTGCACAGTTTGCTGTGAGCCCATTGACTGAAAAACAACAAAGTGAGTGGAAAGTTTTAACCCTTGCTTTCACTTGCAGCACATTCTTGTGTGCACCTTCTCTGTGGTCCCCAAAGCAAGCAAGGTGGGCAGCACCTGCTTTTGAAGCTGTAACAATTGTCCTGTTTTCCATCTTACAACCACACCCAAAAGATCACAAGTTCAGAAAATGATCCAAATAACTGTTAAAATGGAATTTTTTTTATTCAACACACCGCAAGCCAGCAAACCTGAGGAGCAATGCTTCACCAAGCAATCCAATGTTCACTACAGCAACGCCATCTGTCCCGGCATCTTTAAATAAAGTAACTGTACCAACAGAACGGTCTAATCCCTGTTTTACATGTTGCATGACACACATGGGAACTGCCTGATGATTCCTCTCTTGCATACCCACACATTTTCTGATTATTGAACATTAATTAATGGGCACAAGCCATGAATTGGGAAGATCCCAATTTTGGTTTTTAGCATATGCAATGATCTGAGAGTCATGAAGAAAATGAAAAGCATGAAATCTTCTTTTTGTTTCATTTTAGGGTACAGTCACATTTAGGACTATGAGAAATAAGGCATTTCTTTACTGAAAGAAATTCAGCATTATAGTTTCATTTTTTACATAACTTTTTGAAGACTTTAAAAGCAGATTCTGGTCAAATATCAGTTAGATTTAATGGAAATGAATGCAGCTTATGTCCAGGAAGACAAGGCATAAAAAGCTTTGCCTTGATCTAATTTACTGTAGGACAGGGTTCCTTATAATTCAATTGAAGCCAAATACCATTCTGACTGAATGGTGACAAACATGTAACACAGTTCCAGCCTTTCAGGGAAAAGTGCAGACAGTGCAACTAAACTTTACCTTTGATGGTAGAGAAAAGAAAAATAGGTTCTGAATGCTTACTTTGAAGAGTTCTAGCAAGAACCTGCCTGCAACTGCAATCAGGGCTGGCGGTGGGCTTTTTCTGTTTCTCTGGCCACTGACATCTTATTTACTGAATGCCCTGCAGATTGTGAGGCTGTAGTGTGTCAGCAGGAGCTAATGGTCCCATACCTCAAGCCAAATGCTACTCTAGGCGGTGATGAAAGAACTGTGTGGGACTGTTTCTGGTCTCCACTCCCTGCAGGACGATTATGGGTTGGTGAGACCTGTCAATACAGACAAAAAAGCTGCTTACAAAGAACATATACATATGAATGCAGTATAAATCCTTTTTCCCAGAAAATACAAATTACAATGCATGGTGGCAAGGATAGCCAGAAAAGGTGGCTATATAACATACGAGCATAATTAAGCTATAACTTCATTTAGCATTAGGTACATTGCATTAGGTTCTCTTTGTTTCCCTGTATTTCCAGTCATCCCCCTAGAGCAAACCAAAATACAGATCAGCATCACTGCAGGTTTTGGAAAAGACAAGAAACACATTCATTCTTATTTAAAAACTCTGAATAGCTCTTAGGAAAACCTTCTCCAATTTAAGCAAAGAAAATTACTGGAAAAACAAACTCTGTCCTGTGCTGAGATCAATACCAACAATCTCCTATGAAATAAAGGGATTTTACTCGTTACTCCTGTCTGTGACTTGGCACTCTTTGTGGAGAGACACCTTTGGAGAAGAGGGTTTGTTGAAGAGCACTTAAAATGTGGCCCCTTCGAGGTTTAACAGGCAGGGAGCACAATGCAGCCCTTCTGATCGAAGTTGCTAAAAAGATGTATCTCCTTACTCTGCGCAGTAAACCTTCTCAGCAGGTGTCCTCTTTGTGAATGTTTCCAAGGAAAGGGTGCAGTTTGGTCTTCTGGGACTTCCCAAAGAAGTCTCCCACATGAGCACGAGGCTTGACAACACCATTCAAGCAATCACATGGCATACAGCTTGGCCTTAAATAATACCTAATATGGTCTTATTTTGCTCCTGTGTGAAGGCCACAACCACTTTACATGTAAAACACCAGAAAAAATTCTGAACACTAATTTTTTTGTTGTATATTGAATGCAGCAAGCTTCATTTGGGCATCTAGTGCACAGTCAGCCTCCTGCTGCCAGGAACCACAGGTATGGTCATAGTTCTCTGCACTGCTGTGACTTTTCCCTCCTGCCCTTTTGAAGTCTTACAATATTTGGAAGAGAGGGAACTGACTGACCTCACTTGAAGAGAATTACTGTATGTGCTTTGATTTTTGACACAAAGTCTATTTCAAAGCTACTCCATAGAAGCAAAAAACTAATGCTTGTAATTGAGTACACACACTTTCAACTTTTACTCTTGGCTGGCAGCAAGAGAAATTTCTGATTTAACTGCATATGTGGCTCACACTCTGAACAAACTTAGACCATTACTGATACACGAAATTATACCTGCAAAACTTGAAAGAAATCTCCTCTTTTTCTACCAGCTTACCATGTTTTGTACATCCAGAGACCACACTAGCTCCTTTTGTTCTATCCCTCCAGAATACTGAGGGCAGCTTGTTCTCTGCTACTTTTTTTCCAAATTTTTATCAACCACTTTCCTTGTTCTACCTAAGAATGACTGAAACATTGAAGATAAAATGCAAAGCAATAGCACTTTTGTAGTATTTACCAGACACTGTACAGTTTTCCAGTCATTACCAGTAACCAGTCATTGCGCTAGAGTTCTGAAACATTTTAAAAAACAGAAGTTATTATGTGTCCACCACTAGTAACTGACACTCAACATATTAGCTGTCTGTCATTGAAGAGAAGAGAACTTGGATGGCCTCCTTTGTTTTAAGCAATTATCCTGCTTACTTCTGAACAGAGATCAGGCTGGAGCAGTAATTTCCGTGTGCAGACTCCTCCCTCGCATTCTCCTAAGAGGGCCTCTGCACGATGGTTCCACGGACTGGCACACCAAGGCAGCTAAACAGCACTGAGGGCAAACTTTAGTGTGTTTTGATAAGCTTTGCAGCAGGCCTAAACAATACCAGTCAGCTGTTCTCTGTAGGGATCACTAAGAGCAGATTAAGAGCAAGCCCTGAGAAGGCAATCCTTGCCCTTGGAGGCTTTTCGTGTCTGAAGTGCTGTCTAATGCAGAGTAAAATGACGCTGTTTGTTTGAAGCAAGGACCTGGAGTTTCCAGTTACAACTCCTGGGGGGAAACTGTGGTTACTGAGATTTGTGATCTGTAAACATCAGATTATCAAAGATCTTGCCTGTTCAACCTTTTTGGGTCTTATGAGCAGGCAGATGAAAGTCAGTATCACACGGCGGAGATCACACTGATATTCAGGAAGACTTGTACCCTACATTACATGAAAGTAGAAGTACGTGGTCATTGTGTTAAGTCCTCCACTACCAAGACAAATGGACTTCACCATGGCTCATCCCATTTGCATCATTTAATTCACTCTCCTCATGCATCCCTAGGCTGTGGCTGATTTATTCTCCTAGTTCAGTCTCAACTGGTAGAACAAACATCAGCCTGTGCTTCCTGCTTCATGCAGAGAACAACACCTCGCAATGGCTCATTACTGTTCCAACATTCAACCTCTCACCCGCAAAGTTATCTTAGAAAACTGGTACAAAAAAGTGTATTTCCCATCTGCCTTGGAATCTAACCTATGCGTGATTCAGAGCACAAAGGGTTTTGGAGGTTCTCCTAATTACAGAACCACAGAATAACCTGAGTTGGAAGGGACTCACAGGGATCATTGACTCCAACTCCTGGCCCTGCACAGAACATCCCCAAGAGTCAAGAGTCACACCACGTGCCTGAGAACATCATCCAAATGCTTCTTGAACTCTGTCAGGCTTGGTGCTGTGACCACTTCCCTGGGGAGCCTGTTCCAGTGTCCAACCACCCTCTGGGGGGAGAACCTTTTTCTAATATCCCAACTAAACCTTCCCTGACACAGCTTCAGGCCATTCCCTCAGGTCCTGTCCCTGGTGACAGGCCATTCCCTCAGTGCCTGCCCCTCCACTTCCCCTCACGAGGAAGTTGCAGACTGCACTGAGGTCTCCCCTCAGTCTCCTCTTCCCCAGGATGAACAGACCAAGTGACCTTGACCACTTCTCCTCCCTTATGACTACAATACGTCTAAATAAATGCCTACGTTTAGATGTTGTGAATACTCCTGAGCCTAGAGCAGCCACATACTGAGCCAAAGTGATCCAGCAGTACATATGGCTTGTTTTGAGGTGCTCAGTTACTTGCTGATAAGCACACCCATATTCACGAAGGCCTTTTGGTGCTGCTCTGCTAAAGGCTTTCCAAAAACAAGGACTTAACGCAACTCATGGTGTTCAAACACCCCAGTTCCGAGGACAGAAAGCAGGAAGTGCTCAGTGCCATTGAAATTCAGTGTCCACAGGAATGAAAGGGGGAAACACTACAGTATGCATCAAAAAATAAATGCAAAAGGAGACTATTTTGAAATTTTGTTTCTCTCATGGTCTTAAATATTGACATACAGGTCTAGAAAGAAGCCTGTTCAAAACCAGGATTCAACAGCCCCATTCCAACACCACTAGTAACATGAAAAAACGTGTAGACCTATGCACTTCTTCAAATCTGTACATAATCTTTTCCTGCTCAGTGGTTTGTCCAGGCCAGAAAAGAATTCCAAAGCCATTTTAGAAAATTGCTTGCATAAATATTAAGGGTCAGTCAAAAAGTGACTTACTCTCTGAAGCAGTCAGACTCTCTGTCACGTAGTCTGGCCTTAAATAAACCCCATCAGGGAAGGACAAAGTCTGAATTTAAGTGAAGTACTTACACTCAGTGTAAGGGTGAGAATTTCCAGACCCCCATTTTTGTAAAGCAATATCGAATTTACTTTGAAACAGAAATAAAACTTTAATTTAATACACAGGTATTCAACATAAATTTGCATTTGCACCCTCACTTACTGCACATAATTTTTCACTGCAGGCAAGCCTTTGTAATACGTAAATGACCACACTGATGACAAAGTAGTCAAACGCGTGCAAACCTGGAAGATTTTTTTATTATTATTTTTTTTCTTTGTTAAACAGCCTTATAAATGTTGTTAGAGCTGTAATGGCAGTTCACATGGTTCCCTGAGCAGTTTATAATTCTCCATCACTGCTTCCCCAGGTTTTTGTATTGAGATTGCTTTCAAATTGTACTTAAATCATTGCCATCTCCATAGAATTCTCAGAAGGTGATTTAGCATTTCTTAAATTCTGTTGATAACTCTCTACTCTACAGCCACAGATCAGTGTTGTTGCCCGAACAAGTAAACTCAACGCATATGTGTCTAATCCTGTCCTCTTAAGTGTCTGACTTACAATGTGACTAATTGCATTTTTAGATTCCCAACACTCCTGGCACCAGTTTCTGCTACTCCACAAAAGGAGCCAGTTTCATAATTACTCCGTATCAACCCCATTGTTGGGAAATCAAATTCTCTGGGAACTTTGCGGATAGCACACTCTGTCAAGGCACTCTTGTTGAAATTGCTGCCAGCATGATGTCTTTCACTGTTAGTTGTTCCTTGATGGAATTTAATAAATATTCATTGGCAGAGTGCGGTGTAATTGATTCAGTCACTTTCATTTTTATCAGCTCTGCAGGATGCCACAGCCTCTGCAGAAAATCTCCAAGATTTGCCAAAGGTTGACAGTAAGAAGCTTTAGAGATTCACTTGGTGAAGAGAAGGGAGGGAAATAGTATCTCTTATCGCCTTGTCTAATATTCACCGTCAGGAGAAAAAAAACTGTGTGGTTCTTTGGATGAGCAATGTGCCTTATATAACACACTTTAAAAATTCATAAATTCATAAAGTGTAATATTAAATGAGATGTTATGATATCAAGAAGGTTTATGATTAGAGAATATCAATTTATCATGGAAACAGTGCCCTCCAATAAAATGAGGATACTTTACATTAATCTTTATTTATATTCATCACAGAGATTTCCCACTACTCATAAACAGTGATTTACATTTACTTTCAGCAGTCCCTACACCAGACACGACAAGCCGAATCCCTTGCAACTCTTCATAAAGGTTTTTCACTCCCCCCACAGTACCCACACCTACATTGTGGTAGGTTTAGAACCGCTGCAACTCTGTGTTTAAGCAAATCTCACATTTCTGCAGTCCTGTTCATAGAATTAGGCCTTGTACACCAGCTTTTTTGAAGAAGGGGTCAGTGTTGAATTTCCATATAATACATCCTCATTAAAAAGCTGTCAAACTGCAATATGTATTAATAACAAAATGCAATAGATTCTGAACATATTTTCTGTATAAAACAACATTTTTCTGCTATCAGTAGTGGCTACATACTTATACCCTCCTAAAATGGGACTTTGCATCCATCTTACTGTTTCTTTCAGTTGCTGTTCAAACATGCTTCATCTTCAGAGTTCATTTAGGTAACAGCCCCACTGCCTGAATCCAACTGGCCTGTCAGCATAACCATTACCAGGCTGATTTTCCATCTATTTTTTCAAGAAATCTCTTAGTGGCACAAAAAGAAGCACATAGTGCCAGGCTCTGCACCTATCAGAATCTTATTTTGTAAGCATATAGTTTAAAATATATATACTATAGATTCAATTGTCTGCTTGTAGACACTGATGCAAAAGTAACCTAACTGTACTGATAAAGAGAGTAACAAAGGTGTTAAAAACAGCCACACTGGCAAACTGAGGCACATGTTTAATTAGTTTCTTTTTGGTGTGCATGTCTAATTTGTTTCTTTTTTGTATTTGTTATGTCACATTTAATTCTATAATTACACACTGTGAAACAAAGCAAGAAGATCTAAAAAACCTTTTTTCTCCCCCTCTTTCTTTTTTTGATGTGCACTTACTGGAATGCCGGTGAAGGTAACTGGAGGCGACTGCCAAGAGATGCTAAAGCTACTGCCATTGGGAGTGAATTTTGCTGACCCTGGAATGTTCACTGGAGGAGTGGCCTGTGTGGAAAGAAAGTATTATTCCAGCTAGAAGAACCATTCCTCTTCCAAAGCATTTCAAAGGATCTTTCATTCCTTGAAATGGTAAATCTGTGAGAGATTTTCCAAGGTATATAAAAACTCCATGGTGACAAGCATTCTACCCTTGTGAGAGGGATAATCATGGATAAGCTAGTAAGGAAGGGACAGTTATATATATACACCACTGTTCCTAAACCTTGTTTAGAGAAAGATGATTGCTCTCAAAAGAATCCATAAAAAATCCTTAAGAGTGAGAGCTGCCAAAAAACCAGACAAAATCAAACATCACATACAAACAGCTTTTAAAATAATGCCAGCAAGAAGCAAAAACTACTTCACAGATGATCACCTGTTCCACAGTGATAAACAAGGCCATACTTAAACTCATGGCAGTTGTTTTACACAATTTCAGTGTGGACAGCAAGGCTTCTTGGATGGAAGCCATCAACAGCAAGGGTTGGCCATTTCTCATTTATCAGATAAATGTTAAGAGTCATCCCAATTAAATCAGTTTTTCCTATTAAAAACAAGGAGCTGTAAATCATCCTTTGGATTCAAAAAACAGCTCTTGAAATACTAAACTAAAGCAAGTATTTGAAGGACTCCTGGGCTCTTTGAACTCCTATGTTCTTCCCATCCCGGCTGTAACACCCAGTGCTGTCCTGGGGTACAAATGTGATAACCTGAGCTCAGACTGTTAAGCACCTTTTATCTTGTGCCTTTCCTTTGGTTTTCTCACTGTGTTATGAGTTTCCACGAATTCTTCCTTGCCTCTGTTTGAATCCCATTTAATTTTCAGAATCATGAAATTCATAGTTGTGCAGCTACCCTGCCTAGCAGGAGTTTGAGCAGCCACCATGAACAAAGGCTCACTTTGACCCTTGAATTTCAAGCTGTCCACAAAAAAACCCTCCTTGGTTTAAACTTACAGAGAATTTGCTAAAATGAGTTTTCACTTCTGCCTTTCAGTTGACTGTATGTGACAATAACACAATACACTCATTTAAGCAGTGCTTGTGTTTGGGGCTGCTGAAATTGTCTCACTGCTTCAGGAAGACAGTGCTTCCTTGAGCCACCAGGCAGAGAGGAGTGATGATAAATGACAACCTGATAGTCCCCATTAAAGATAATCTTCCAAGTAAACAAGGGTTAAAGCAATCCCCTAGAGCCTTTCCAGGAAAAGGAAGGCGAGACCACCAGATGCTTCTGTGTATGACAGCGATGCTCTGTGGGCTGCCAAGCTGCTGACAGCTCCAAGAGCATCCACACAGACATGCAGAGCAATCATCCACTGAGCTCCATAAAATATAAAAACCTCTCTGAAAGGCATCAAGAACAATTTGGCAACTTCAGATCATACCAGTAGTTCTTCATCACAAGCCTGGGAAGGAGTGAATGACCACAGCACTCCAGACAAAAAGAACTGGAGAGAGCTGGATGAGCAGTGAGGCAGCACTGCCTCTCTCAGCTTCCCACAAGGATGGCAGCTCAAACCCAGGGTCAGCACAGCAACTTCCTCAATATTTCAATAAGTCCTGGAAGGGAAATCCTACGTGCGGAAAGAGCCCGCCTGTAATTCATCTGTAGTTAAATTTAACAGGTACAGGCAACAGTTTTGTAAGTTTAAGTTTAAAACTGATGCAATTTGCAGTTGCTTAAAATACCATAGTGCTCAATTCCTTTTTCTCGGTGCCTAAATATCTACCTCAGACATGATCAGACTGAGACAGTCAATCACCTTGTTCACTTGTTTCCCAGATGTGCATCTTTGCTCATCAAGCACAGTCAGCTTTTTCAGGCTAACATTTCAGTCAATCTCTTCCATGAGGTAAGCAACATTACAACCAATGGAAGAATTTCTATACCCCAATCTCAATTTGCTTAGAGACTGCCATCTAATTGTCAATCAAAATATATTAATGAATAATTTGTATTTATTTATTTGTGCCAACATTACCCTTATATCTGAAATAGCCTGTGCTCCTCCTCTTCCCCTCTCATGCTTGTCCTCTCACTTTCTTCCCAGGCAGCAATTCCATCCTCTCCTCATCCCTTGCTTTGCCTGAGGTATCAGTCCCAGGGCTGGAGAGGCCGCCCATATTCTCTCTACCCTCTTCAACACTGATGATGTTCTTTCTACTTTTTCTGGTGGGAGCCCATCACATCGAATTTGGCTGACCAGAACTTTACTCAGGATTTCAGTTGAAGTTATGTGGGGGTCTTGTATAATGGCATTAAAAACCCCTGTCTCTCCTAGATATTTCTTATCCAAGAGAGCTGATAACTATTTTTCCCCCCTTCACAGCTCTATTGTTGCTGTCTCATGGTCATTCTGTGCTTGATTAATGAACATAGGTTTCCTTCTCACATAATTGTCTAACTACCCTAGTTTATAGCAGAAAAATCTCAGTAGTTCCTCAGATGCAGGACTTTGCATGTTCTGACATTAAACTGCATCCAAAATCTATTATTCTTAAGATCACGCAGTCATGTAAGCCTGATATATAACTCCTTTACTGCTGATGTCTCCCAAGTTTGTTATCAGTGAAGTTTATTATAGTATTTGTGTATTATCAAAATGATTTAATGAAAATGAGATCAGGGTCAGGAGCAGCTTTTCATTTAACTCCACTAATAACATTCAAAAGCCCTTTCAAAATAACTCACTGCTGTTCTCTGTGACTTTCCAGCTCCTTCTCTTACACTAAATTTAATCTATAGCTTAACAAATATTGCCTATACATTTTAAGATCAAATTCTCTCCTTGTATCCAGAGGGATTTGTTCTTTGCTTCCTAGGCTGTTCTAGCATCATCTTTCTCTGGGGCTCCCCCACTGCAGTTCACCTCAACTGCTGTATTTTCCAGAATTTCTTCAATTATTCTTCTAAATCTTTCCTCACCCATAGGACTAGGTCAGGGAAGAGCATCAGCACTTGCCTCACTTTTCTCATCTCTTTCTCACTACAAGTAGTCTATTTGATGTTTTCCAGTCATCCAGGAAATGGCAATTAACAGATCTCTTTAGGATTCTTGGGACCAAGCTTCGGGTTCTGTATTTTCTTCCCTTTTTTTTTTTTTAACAGGAACCTTATCCAAGTTCCTTGAGCTGCTCCCAATGAAGTAATCTCCACTTTCTCCTCTGGCTGGTGAGATCTGAATCTCCACCCTGTCTCCTGGCTCTTCTTGCAGGGCTGGAGATCCTGGCAGAGGATGCCACTGATCTTCTCTACAGAAGCTGCTTCCTTTGTGAGGACAGCCTGAATGCCTGAGCAGGGACTCTGCCTCCTGCTTCCAATTAGCAAGCTGTGAACAGTGTATCACTGTTCACTGATGAAGGACTGTATCACTCCTCATTGATGAAATTAAGCACTGAAACCAGAGCAACCTGAAAAGCTGATGGGGCCCAGGCACTTTCAGTCTTGTGTCATGGAATACATCAATTCAAATCCAACTCAAGGGCCTCAAACACTTCAAATAGGATTTCCTTAAGCAAGTGCTTTACTCACAGGCTCCTTGTAAAAAAGGGTTGAGTGGGTCTCCAAACAGCAGGGCAGACTGTCATGACTGCAAATCCCAAATGAAGCAAAACTTCTCAGCACCCTAGACTTGTTGCTTCACTCTCTGAGGCAGGGCTTAACCTACACTGAGAAGCAAGTCTTTCTCCTAGCTGGCTTCATCAGTCCGCAGGTTGGCGTGCTACCTGATGCAGCTTCCACCCAAGCTTTTCAATGTGCACAAAGTCTAAAACAAGCCTATGAACTCTCTGTAGTCCCCTCTGGCCTTTTAGAAGGTGTGCTCCAAACACACCACAAAAGTTGTATCTGCACAACGCTATACATGATAGTTACTGTATCTGATAAATTTAACAGAGTTCAGTTCTCCAGCGCATACGCAGATCATGGACCACACTACTCCAAAGCCTCTATCCCTCTTTTCTCTTGCAGTATCCAGACCAAAACATGTCAAGTTTTAGTGCAGTTTTATAATTAATGCTTTCTGTCGAAACAGCTGGAACGTTTTGGGACAGCAGTTTTTGCCATTTGAAAATAATTACCTCCAAAAATAGGAAGATACCATATTTGCTTTTTCATTCTTCCTGCTCTACTTCACATCTGCCAACTGACATCTCACACTGTACAAAAAGAGGAAATGAATTGTTCCTGGCATCCTCTGGATACTTGTTGACAGTTCAGGCAGAGCTTGTACTTGTTCAATAAAAGCAGAGCTGAAATGAAGACTCTGGAAGGGATTTGGCTGACTGGGTGGGAATTTTTGCAGCACAGGAGACCCCATCTGAGCATGCCACCTTAGGTTCTCCTTACGGTCAGTGAAAACTGAACTGATGTAGGCAGTGGAATACACAAATCAACTCTTCTCAACCTGAAGTATGCACCTCTTGTGTGGCTGGATAAAGAGCACCCCAAAATCCACTGGCTGTGGTGGGCACATGAACAAACAAACAATGAGCTCAGAAGAATACATCTCAATTTAAATTTAAAAAATGCCTTTGACTGCCCTGAAAACCTTTCAGCCCACTAAAACCCAAACATTTTGATGTGACATTTCTTTACACATTAATGACATTAGTGTTATCACTGGAGCTCATCCCACTGGTGTTACCTGGTAAGCATGGTCCGTGTGTACGAGGTAGAGGTTGGTAGGAGCTGAGCGGCTCAGAGGTGTCATCAATTTAGTCTCAGTTTTGGCACAGGAAGTTTCAGGACGGATTGCGTCTTGGGTGGGAAAGGAAGGAGGAGATGCTAAAGATGGAGAGACTGGGGAAAGACTGCTTAAGCCATCAGCTACTGAGTCCGTGTTGAGCCTGATTTCTGTATAGTAAAAATCTTCCTCTCCATCACTGTAGTCAGACTCCCCTACACGTCTGTATCAAGACAAATAAATAAGAATTGATTAAATGAAAGCAAGAACCCCAAGGTGAATTTTAAGTTCTAGATGCATGAGCAAACATATTCATATTGTCGATAAATTAATATTTGCAGTTTCAACCCTTCCTACTTTATCTGCATTCTGGCTGCAGGGAAGGGGGAGAGGAAAATCATCTAGTCTGAAGGGAAAGTAAGTAGGAATTACTTTTTTCCCTCTCTATGTCATTCTCGGCTAATTCTTTGACCTTCGAGTAGATGTTTGACTTCTTCAGGTCAGATGTCAGCTTCTCATTTGTAACTACTGTAAAGTTAACAAGAATCTCAACGCACTCTATCTTCAAAAGTCAGAGCAAAGATAATAGACACAGGCAAGATTGTGAGAGAGATAAAATGGAGTTGGGCTGCAGGCTGTGAGATGTGCCTGCAGAAGCACAAAGAAGCACATGGCAGCACAAAAGAAGCACGTGCTAGCACAAAGAAGCCTGTCTGCCCCAGACCCTGGGGGAGGAGGCTGCCAAGAACTGACACGCGAGTCACCCAATACAAAAACATGCCGAGGGGGTGCTGCTGACATGGCAGTGTGTGATAGGTTGAAAAGTGTATAAAACCAGCTTGTTCTTCAAATAAAGAGGATTCAGTTTTCCCTGCCGGGCTGGGTCCGTTTCAATCGCCGACACAAGATATACTTCATTCATGTTACAGCAAACAATATGCAATCTTATCAGAAGTTACTTAATTAAATATAGCTATGGCTGCTATTCACTGCAACTTTTTGTACCACAACAGAAGAATTTGCTAGAAAACAGTCTCACCATGCAACTCACTCAGACACAGAGAAAGGACTCATACGGGCTGGCTTGCCATGGCCAGGACTCTCTGGTCCTGCTCTCCAGAAGCAGACTTACTGAAGCAGAGCATGTAGAAGGTTTAATTGCCTTAAAGTTTTATCTGATATGCATTTGAGTGCAAGTGCTAACAGTGCAGCAGCCCAGTCAAAGCAGTAGTTCCCAGCTGACTACACGTTATCTTGAAGTCCAAACTAGAACTTGTTGAGAGAATATAGGGTTGAGAGAACCAGCAGATTTGAAAGGCTCTACCAGAAATACCATCCATCATAATGCAGCCAGTCACTCACCAAAACTACTCTCTCCAGCAAAGTTGCTAACTGCAGCAAATTCCAGAAAGGTTTTGCTATTTACTTCTCCCTCTCCCGCACCACAGAGGATGTACCCATAATACACAGCACAAAGCAACATTCTTAACTGCATTTTGAGAGAGATTTTCTCTGTTTCCCACAGCGCTACTTTTAAGCCCAATGGTAATTGCTATGACCTTTTCAAGACCATCCTGAGCTCCAGGATGCACTTTCTTGTGGTGGCTTTAATTTTTAAGCAGTGGTTAACACAGACCTACACAACAGACATGTATTTTCACCTAACAGGTGAAGACCGTGAGTCCCCACTGTAATTATATACGAGAAGGTACATCCCTCAGTGAACTGCACAAGAAAGTTCAGTTGCAAACTAAAGCTCTGAAACAAACTTGTGTCCTAAAAGGTTTATTTGCATTTGCTTCTAGTTCAGGTAACATACATGTATGTCCTGGTTTCATCTGGGCTGGAGTTAATTTTCTTCCAAGTAGCTGGCACAGAGGTGTCTTTTAGATTTAAAATGAGAAGAGTGTTGATAACACAGTGATGTTTTAGTTGATGCTGAGCACTGCTTACTCTAAATCAAGAACTTTTCAGCTTCCCATGCTCTGCCAGTGAGCAGAGGTACAAGAAGCTGGGAGGAAGCATGGCCAGGACAAAGGGATATTCTACACCACAGAGTGTCATGTTCAGTAAATACACTGGAGGGAGTTAGCTGGGAGCTGCTGATCACTACTTGGGGACAGGCTGGGCATTGGTCAGCAGGTGGTGAGAAACTAATGTGCATCCTCTTCAGTTTTATTTCTCTCTCTCTCCCCTTTCATTACAAGTATTAGAGTCATTAGTATTACTGTTGTTATTATTATCATTAGTGTTATTAGTTTTATTTTGTTTAAGCCATTAAACTGTTCTGCTCCCAACGTACAAGGTTTGCTCTTTATTCCTTTGGTTCTTCTCCCCCCCAGGGACGGAAGGGGATAGTGAGTGAGTGAGCAGCTTTGTGGTACTCAGCTGCTGACTGGGGTCAAACCATGACAACAAGCAGCTCAGTTTCCCTTTTTTGTTTTTGGTTTCTTATGTGGTTTGTGGTTTTGGTTGGTTTTTTGGCTTTTTTTTTTTGGCATTAATTCAACTCAGAACCAGCACAAGCACCTGACCTGACGTGAAACAAAGCTGAGAAGTACTCATGCAAGACCCTGAACCTGTCTACCACAGAGTGCCATCCCAGATATGACGTGCAGACAGCACATACGATGTAATGGCACTGAGCTGCGCAGCTGACAGGGAAGTGCAGCGTGACCTCGAGTGTTGTGGTAAAGGTTGAAGGGCCAGACAGCTCTGGATCTCTTAAATGGTGGACAGCCCCTGATGCTTGAAAGGAAAAGCCTCAGCGCCCCCCTCCTCCCACCAGGCAGTGTGACTACCTGGCAAGCCTGGTCTTCCACTCTGCCCCTTTTTGCCTTACCCAGGAAGACCCCTTTTCCCTCTGGGTCCCTGCCCCCTCGCCACTCCCCGCAACGATCCCCATTAGCCCCCATACCCTGGTCCCACCTGCATCCCGCCCCTGTGCTCTCTGATCACCGGCTCTGTAACCCCATATAAGCCTGCACGTGAGTCTGGCCCGCGCTCTCATGTGCTGGACTCCCCTTCGATGTGGTTTGTGCTGCACAGAATAAAACGTCCACACGAGGAGCCTTCCGGATTCCTTGTCTCTGGTAACGCATGAGCGATCCTAGCCAGGGTGTGAGAGTGTGTTTAGTGTCTTCCATGGCATGGGTGTGAGAGGCTGCCAGCCAGTGTGCTGTACTGCACTGCACCACCGGGCCGATCCCCTGCCAGGGACAGCTTTCGGGCATAACGGGGTTTGCGTTCCACCCCACACACGCACCGCGTTACTCGAGCTCTATCTGGCCTTCTACCAAAGCTGACAAAATTTCAGGAAAGAAAGTGCCTCGCTGTTGGAATCAGTGCTCATTCACCTTGACACACTATTCTGCAATTTCCTCAGAAACCTAGGAATATGAGACAGAGAAACCAAGGACAATCCAGCTCATCTCTCCAGCCAAGGGCAACTGCTCCCCTTCTATACCAAATCCTTTAGACTTCCAAACAGACTTCTCTCTTACCCAAGGTGAATGGTCCGTATATGTTTCTGAATCCCTGCAGCTGTGCTCAGTACCTTCCCACAGTTCTTCCACAGGCATTTGAACATCACCTTCATGGAGTTCTGAAAATGATGTGGAAAGCAACATTAGCTGTATGGAAGTTGTATGGATATTAGGAAAAATTTCTTCCCTGGAAGTGTTGTCAAGCATAGGAACAGGCTGCCCAGGGAAATGGCTGTGTCACCAGCCCTGGAGGTATTTAAAAGACGTGTAGATGTGTTGCTTGGGGATATGGTTTAGTCCTGGACTTGGTAGTGCTGGGTTAAGGGCTGGACTCTTACAGGTCTTTTCCAACTTAAACATTTCTGTGATTCTGTAATTCTATGAAGGTAGAAAAAACCTCAAACTACCCAAAACAGATAAACAATTACAAAACACTGTGAAGGTTCAGAGCCTTTGACTCCAAATTTGTAATTATCTAATAATCTCTTGTTAAGTAAATCATCCTACTGAATTCAAGAGAATCCCAGTGAAAAGCTGCAGGAACAGCGTGTGACAAACCTTTACCTCTCTCTGTTTGTTGGCAATACTTTTCCATTTTTAAGTACCAGTTCCTCCACTAAGGGAGGTAGATGATATAAAAACTTCCTACACTTCTTTCAAAAAAAACCCTGATGAGGACTTCTCACTTAACCCAAGGCACCTACTTAAATTAAGATCTTTCCAAAGCAAGCTCTTATGAATGTTTCTGCTCACGATATTTGTACCACAAAAAAATATTGTGCCAGAAAAACATAGCTTCTGTTATGTCAATATTCACCATGAGCTGGCACAATCTGCTTTTGTTTCACTCAGAAGCTGCTGTAGACCTCACTCAGAGATGAGAGAATGAGATGTTATCTGTCTGTGTTCAATATAAAAAAATATGGGTATAATCTCATTTAAATATTCTTTTTATATTTTTTAATATAACTTCATTGATCCCCACTGAGTTATCACTGATTTAGAGCACAGCCAACAAGGCTGTAACTAGGCCAATCTTCAACATTTTGAAGACTCTGGAGAAAAGTAGTCTTAAAACAACACAGATGTTACAAACTCTAGAGATATGTAAAAGCTAATTTTACCCCAAAATGAAACTGGTTTTGTACAGTTTAAATAAAAAAAGAATTCTAAATAGCTTGTACGTCTCAAAAATCATTTTCTCTATTATTACAGAACATATTATTAACACAAGGAAGAGCATCAAAATACTGTATTATTATTCTATAATTTTAGTTACATATAAGATTAAATTAATATATTCATATGAAACTCAATTGAAAAAAGAAAGGGGGAGAACAAACACAACCCAAGAGTTAAGTACATTCCACTGTGCCCTGAACAAAAGCTGACTTGGTGCTTTCTTCAATTTGGACCCTTTGGAACTGCATGCCAGAAGACGGTTTCAGCATTTGCTAGAAAGATGATGATTAGAATATAACTTTAAAAAAAATGTATCAGCTGATGGGCTTTTAAAAATACAAGTTGACTGTAGTAGCATGTTCTCACAGTTACCCTGCAGTCTACTATCTCCTGTTTTAAAGTATGAATGCTTAGGGCTTTGAGATTTGAGGTATCTGATCATTCTGTTTGTATGAAAAACTACTTTGGAATAAGTCGCACATAAATTGCCTTTCTATTTTTTAATTTGATAATACAACTATCTGTCAAATAGATACAGAACTCTTTTTCTTTTCTCAAATGAAATATAATCTATCTAGCAATTCTGATTGATACTTTTCTTCTATAACTAAATACTATTAGCTCAAAACCACACAATCAACCACCAGCTATGGCAACAAGATGAAGGCCATGTCTATAACTGACATCCTAGGAATTCCAATATGACATCATGAACACCACATGCATCTTTATGAACACAGAAAGGTTTAACATCCATCCCCAGTCTGATGGCAAAATCAGTCTCCTAGCTCCACTGTGGTTTTGGATTTATTGTCAGTGGTAGGAGTTTGCAAAAACCCATGCACTTTTAATATAATCAAGTGAAAGCTCACTCAGTAGAAATAAAGAACATGCTTACTTTTCTTCCATTTCCTTTCCAAAAGTTACCTATTCAGGCTTAATGTTTTATTTAAGAAAATAATGGAATGTAAATGGTTTGGTGAGGAATAACTACTTTAGAGGAAACTTCTAAGCAAACAGTAAGGTTACCAATCACTCTATTTCCAGGTTTACTCCTTCTGACTTTTGCAGCCCTGAAGAAGAAATAACCTGAACATTTTTGTTTCAGCTTCTAAAGGTGCTAACTTGTACTCAGATCAAGTACCATGCTGGAGCCAGAATAAAGAAAAAAACCGGCAGGAAAGCAAGTTAATGTAAAAAACCAAGTTTGGCATGGAATGTTCCTGTTTATCTAAATAAAACATTTGCCATACAAAGCAAGATCCCCGTGAACCAGAACAGATAGTGTTGTAAACCTATGGTGGGTACATAAACAGAAATATTTGAAAGCAACTTAGAAAACAATAAAGACGGCAGCTGTAAACCCATCTGTCTCATCACAGCTGAGCAGTAAGAGTGGTGCTAAGAAGATGAAGGTTAACTGAGAAGTAAAAGGCAAACCAGGACGCTTCTGCACTCCTACTCCTCCTGTCCCACACGCCCCCAAATGGTCTCTCTGTTTAGTGTAACGCTCAGCTCCAACTTCTAATTTATTATAACAAAGGTGTCCTCCAAAATTCTTTTTTCCTTCTTAGCAAGATGCAAAACATTTTACACCCCTTTCCCACCAACAAGGGAAGAACCGCATGGGTCAGCAAATAAGCAGCTTCTGGAGCAAGAGGATAAATCTGAGCAGGTTTAAACAATCATTAAAACTTCTTCCTGCTGGTGATGAAGCAATGAACTGTCTCAGACTGAGCCAGAAACAAATTCACATAGGGAATAAATTCTGTTTTTTCTCCTTACAAAAAGCCATTTTACATCTTGCTATGTAAAATCTGTCCTGTTGTGTTGGGAGGGAAAGAAACTTGGACTAGTGCCATCTCTTTGTTTTCTTTTTCTTCCAGCGAAGCTTGCTGGCTAGCAACGGTGCTCTTTTGGGGTTAGTTTTGGACCTTTTTTTTAACATCGTGTTTTATTTAGCCTGCTTTTGCACTCCAACTGAGGGTAAATTTGGCTAATGCTAATACTATATCAAAAGCCATCGGGTTTGAGCTCGCCCTCTCCTTTTTTCACTCCATATGTTTGTGCAGAGAAAGCTTCACAGTATTAAGGTATCTGACATGCTGTCAGACAAACAGCACTTTCAGGGAACAAGGAGTATTAAGGCTACAGTCAGTTTTTGTGATGACATGTAAAGGCTGCCTGTTGCATCCTGCACGCAGAGAATTTGTCAAAGTAAGACAGAAATCCCTTGAATGGCCAGAGGCAGCACCTTCTGGAAATCACTCTAGTATTTTCGGAGCAGGAGGCTCTGTAGCACCTCACCATCTGGCAGGAAATATGTGGTGCTGATGGTAGCATGTGTGTGCAGGAGGTGACCACATTGAATGAGACACAGTGGCTAGGCGAAGTCCTTACATTAATTGGATGCCAAGGAAGGATACACAAGCAGAGCTATTTGGGTGACCTGTTCCTTTCTCACACCAAAATAAACCTACCAACATCCTATCTGCCCATGGGTATGGAATTTAACATGAGGCTAACCTTCCTCTTCCTAGGAATGGGTTCATCGAAGAGAAGGTTGCTTGTTTCACCTTCATCAATACCATCATCTGGCTGGGAAGGCGTCCGAAAAGCTTTGAAGCTATCAGCTGACAGAGGTGGAGATGGGGTGGATGGGTTGGACTGGTCACTGGGAGCATTCCAGCTCCAGTATCCACTGCTGCTGGTACTAGAAGGCACAAATCCTCCTTCTTTCCAAGATCCATTCAGGGATTCTGTCAAGAACAACATCAGCCATTATTAGAACAGTATCATTGTGATAAGGCTAAGGAGCTCCTTCTTCTAAGGCTTAGATGCCATGTTGGTAATTAACTGTACATTCAATAAAGGAAAGTGAAAGTGTTGGATGTAGAGAGGACAGCCATATTGAACCCACTGCACACAAGTTACATATTCCACACTTGATTTTTATTTCATTTGAAACAAACAAACAAACACAAGCAGCAAAGTATTTTTCTAAAAGGAAATGTTCCATTTAAAAAGAACCTGTTCTGGAGCATAAACAGCAAAAACAGTCAGATAGTGCATGCATGATTTAAGGAAAACATTTAAATTGACCTTTAAAGGTCTCTGCAAACCCAAACTATTCTATGATTCTAAATACATCTTCAACTTTCAACAGGAACACATGACTATGGTGCGGCACCAAAGCAAGCTCCAAGCCACCGTATGGCCAACAGGAGATTCCCCGGGAAGGGGACATACACTCTGAGCCCCAGAACACTAAGCAGATCCACAAAAACACGATCATCTTCCCACTACTAAAACACCAAAGAAAACCATAGTTACACTCTGTGTTCTTATAATCTCTCAGTACACACGCCTGTGCCTCATCTGAATCTCCACATGAGGTGGCGTGTATCCCTTGGGACATACAGGTGTACAGGCATCTGGTTTCAGAAGTGGAACACACACACACTGGATCACCTCCACACCTACTCACTGGAGGAACTGCTCCTCAGTGCAGCAGTTGCCCTGACATTATGTGGCAAGGAGACACTCGAACTAACAGCTTACACTCTGCAAAACCATGGGTGGGAATAACAGCACTGCCTGTGCAGTCTGAGGCACAGCTCAAGCCGCGCTTCACATGCAGAGGTCCTCAGGTGTCAGACGCCGGCATGTCACTCTTGCCAGTCCCTAAAGGGCTTCTGGCAGCAGAGGACTGTGTAGGTCATCAGCCCATCAAAGGCATGGCCCCAGCACATCCAGGGTGCAGCCACAGGCAGCACTGCCACAATCCTCAGGTTCCCAAAGGGTTTGGGCAAATGTGCACGGATGGTTTAGGTGCGGCTTCTCCCTAACTCAGGCACTGGAAGCTTTTCCCAGTGACAGTAGGTGCCTGAGTATTGTGCAATACCTGACTTTGGAGCTGGAAAGCAAACAACATCTTATCTGCTCATGAAACAATATTTAAATGTGAGACAAGTCTTTTCAAGCCAGTGCCTGTCTTTAAAAGATCTACAGAAGTCACTTCTTCATTCCTTCTCAACTTCTTACAGAAAAATTTAACTGATGATGTTGGCAAGAAAGTGAGCTATCAAAAGCTTACCCCCAAACCAATGAGTTTTTGGGTTTTTTCTCCTAATTCAGTCGGTTTTGGACAAAATCCTTAATGATTAACATCAGCTGCTCAAAAAACCAGAATGCAGTGCCCCCTTGAGTAGGCAGCAGTACTGATTTACTGATCAGGGCTACACATCATAAATGGAATTCATCCTCTCCCTCCACCCCTCCCAGTTCCTCTTTGGAAAAGGACATACACGTTTCTGGTAGCTCCTAAGCTAACATATGAAAATGTCATGTTTTGTCTCATGATTACAGCCTTCATGTGACTGTAATGAAGATGGGTTTTGTTTCTTTTAAATATTTGGTACTTCAGTCTTGTGCCAAAGCCAAAAAATACATCTGGTATCAACTTGTGACCTTAGCATAGCTTAAAATTTCCATGTCTTCAGAAAAACAAAGGAACACTCTTTCAACTACTATTTTCTGACACAGTTATGGTGGTACTTTCTATTCTCAGTATTTACAGCTTCTCCTCGCCTTGCTGAGAAAGAGAGGTAAAGCAAGAACATTTTTAAAGTAGTATGGAAAAGACTGAATCAGGTTGACAACAGCAAAAACCAAACACTGGTTCTCATTCATATTAACAAATCTGTCAATGTAAATCAGTTTAATATATAAATAAATGCAACTTACTCTTACTTAGGGACTCTTTTCACATTGCTGGAGTTGCGTGAAAGAGAACCAGACCAAATATTATTCTGCTGCAGAGAAACAAGGGCCAAACTCTAATCCAGTTTATGTGGGTGATCATCCCCAGGAATTCCAGCATGGATCTGACTTTAATATTAATGCTAATGTTATTTTTTTATTTCTAGGCAAAATCCCATTTGTTTTAACAAATGTTCTTTTAATTATACTGCTACTTATTGCCCTTTTCTGGAAAAGCATGTAGAAAAAAATTAATCACTAATAAATTTGTTGCTTGTATTACTAGGATCAGAGCCTAGCCTTGCAACACCAAATAAGCCTTAAATGATCAAGTCTTTACACTTCTATTTAAATCTTTAGTAAGACTTTGACTCAGGCAAAACTAAGATATTCAGGGAGAAGGTGCCCAAAACCAGCTTCAAAATCTTGTCTGTGCCTACTGAAAACATGGGAATTACTTTTTCAGGCTAGTCTTCCCAGATTTTGGGAAACAAGCAGACAAGCTATATGAAGAAATATCAAAGAGCACTCAGCCTATGCTAAGAAATATCAAAGGCAGTTAAACAGCCACCATTTACCTATTAGCAATTCAAAGGGGCTTGTTTGGAAGATCTTTCCCATGGACAGCTGCAGCTAATGTGCACTGCTGCTCCTGACAAGTGTCACCTGCTCAGACTGTCTAAGGTGGCAGATACTGCTTTACCCACAGCAGAGCAGCACCCCAGGACAGGGATGCAGTGGGGGACATGTGTGTGCCTTGGCCACACCAAATCCCTGCCTGGCACATCAGCACAGATCCATCCTCAGCTGTCTGTGAGCTGAGCAGCTGGAGAGCAAGTTTGCTTTTATCCTTCTGCTGGCCTTTCCCAGGGGCTGGCAACATCCTGTCCCAAGGCGTTACAGTCACCAGGGATGTCACCTCCTGCAGTTTCCCAGAGCTCCTCAGAGCAGTGGTACTCCATGAACACTTCTGGCTTTCAATACTGGAAAGCACACGAACAAGGGCTATGGGTGTTCACGGCCAGAATTCCAACTACATGGATAAAACTTACATTTTCTGAAAATAAATGGAAAAACCACAGCATTTGTTCAAAAATGTTTAAAGATTGGACATTTGCTATGAATTCCTTTAAGAACGTAATTCAGTAGATTATACCTGTTCCCATGAAGAAAAGCAAGTATTCCTCAATCTTCAAATTACTGACAGTAGGAGAGCATTTAGTGGTTTTTTAGCAGTTACACGTGAGTAAGAAAAGTCAGGGTCATACAAACAATGCTGAGATACCCTAACAAGGGCATCCTAATTTAAATTATACCTTAAAATAAAACACACTTAAAAATTTATTGTAACTTGAGTCAATCTCACATAGATCAATTATATTTCATTACCAACCTCTTTATTACTGGAAATTTTTAATATTTATTTTTATTTGTGTGTCTTCTGCTATACCATGGATGAAGTAGTCTTTAAAGGGATTATGGATTTGATGGAAGATCATTGGACAGTTACAAACAGCACAGGAACTGGAGGTCTAATGCTGCATCAGCAGAAGCAGACCTCTTGCTGTACAGATTGCACTGCATGGCCTCTCAGCCAAGGGCTGTGATCTGGAAGTGCTTTGCCTTATTGTGGCTTTGGGTAAAATCTGATTTCCATGGAATGGAGAACAAGAACAACTGCTATCATGTTTCCTGGATATGGCACTCAGGACATGGTTCAGAGGTGAACATGGTGATAGTGCCAGGTTGGTGGCTGGACTCGGTGATCTCAGAGGTCCTTCTCAATCCTGACCATTCTACAATTCTAGGACTGTACACGTGCAAATGCAAACAAGCTCTTTGAAAAATTAAGTGTTTCAGTGAAGTCAGAGGACTTTCTGAAGTGCTCATATCCCATTTATGGAATGGCCATCTCCCATTTCATAAACTGGAGCTGCTCTACAGTTAAAGAAAATGTTTATTTTCATTTCTGCCAGTGCTGCACCAAAGACTTTGACTAGGTTGGAGCAAAGCTCAGTATGATCCCCAACATACCAGAAGACAGCCACTCACCATTTTTTCTCCTCCGTGGCCACAACTCCTGGAAACAATCCCCCCGGTAACGGGCCCTGGCACCCCTTCCCACAGCCCCTGGCTCCAAAGGCTTACCATTGGGTCGGACAGGAGGGCTGCGGACCAAAGGGCTGGTGGATAAACTGGTGAGTACCATGGCTGCTGTTACTTTATCCATGTCCAGTTCCTCTGAAGATTTCCTGAAACACAGTGAGTGGGAGGCAGGAAACACATCAGCAAATAATTAACTTTTTTTTAAGGTTTTTTTATTTTTTTAATACCAGCCCAAATCCTAAGCCAGCACAGTACAGTAACAAAAACAAGCCGCTGCGCAGAGTTCTCCAAGCAATGGTCTTCTGGCAACCAGAGCATATCAAGAGGCTTCTGCAAGCAAACTAACTCAGTGTAAATAGGAAAAGAAGTGGGAAAAGAGGATACATCTTTGTATAAAATTTTCAGGATTACTGTGACTCTCGGTAACTCTGACTTTGTCCTTTTTTATTTTTCAGAATTTCACCTATTCATAGTCTTAGAGCTAAGTATGTTCTTATGGTGGTTTTCTTTTTCTTGGATGAAGACATAAAGATGCAAAATTGGGTGAGACTACTAGCAACATTAATAACATACATTAGTCTCTATAGGGTAAAGAAAAATTGTGAACTGGAACTAAGGGATGTTCGTTCGTTGCTTCTGCTTAACACTGTTAACCCTCCCCCATACGCTCTCCAAAAGACCGGTTCTAAATTTCTCCTGGTCAGATTAAAAACCAAGTATTTTAAGTAATTAGGAAACTGGCATAAAAACGGTGTAGGAGGGGTAGGTCAGGGGGGAGAGAGGGAGAGACACAGAGAGAGAGAGAGAGAAAGAGAGAGAGAGAGAGAGAGAGAGAGAAAGAGAGAGAGGGAGAAGGTTGTTTTGCAGGTGTGATGGGTGCCTAAGTCAGCATGATGGCACAGGGGCCCATTGCTGCCTCAGCCTGGTCTCGTTGGGAACCTGTGTAAGTCAGAGGAGAGGACATGGAGAAGGGGTAATAAGGGAAAGGAGAGCAGCCAGCTTTCCAGGGAAAGGAAGAGAAGATTCAGACAACGGCAAATGCCACCAGCACTGCTCAAGGAGTCAAGGGGTGTTTTTAGGCAATGAAGGATTTTTTTTTTGTCTGTAAAAATTATATACCATGTTTTTTACCCAAGAGTAACTCTCTCACAATGTAAAATTTCTGAGGAGTAAATGCACCAGAATAAAACTACCAAACCCACTAAGTTTAGCAGACTTTTGCTTTCCATCCTTGTGGGCTGGAAATCCTTGTGGGATTTCCACCTTGTGGGTGGAATCAAAGCAGACAATTTTTTGAAAACGTTTGCTTTCAAACATATGACTGATCATCCAAAATCATCTCCTCAATTCCTAGAGATCAAGTTAATTTTGTTCGTACAAAATGACACTTCCGTCCCGTATTTTGCTTTGTGGGTCTCTGGAGATGCCTCTGTGCCTTGCCAGGAGCTCTACTGAACAGATCAGGTTGAGTCTAATTGAAAGCCCAAGATAAGAAGTGGTCAGCTACCTGCTGTTTCCCATCAACTGCTGGTCAGTAAGTCACCAAGAGGAACAGGATGTGTTGGGTGCACTCCCTTTTCTGGAATCCTATCTCACCCACCAGGTAGAAGGTTCATTAACTGAAAACTATACTACAGTTCAAGGCTCTCGATATTTTAGTGAGCAAACCTTGAACTTGCCCATGAAAGTTCACAGCTGCTTTCTGGCTGATGCAAGGACCCACACAGATGCTGATGAACACTCTCCCACGCCGCACAACAGCTTAACTCTCACAACTGTCTTTTATAACACATCAGTGCCTGGAACCGAAACATTGATGATGGTTCCTGCTGTGTTCTGATTCTATCTGTAGAAACCCTTCTTTCCTCCAGCCAAGGCTTTTGCAAAGAGCACAGCAGCCATATGGTCATCATCAAGTACTGGAAAGGTCTCGGATATCTGCTATAATCAGCTGAATCCCGAATCTGTCACCCATCAGCTCCTCATGCCTGCAGAGGAGTGTTTCATTCAGAATGCCAAATTCTTCTGGGCTCAGAAGACCCTTCCTCAGGGTTGACAAGGAGATGCCACACTTTCTCAAGACCAACACTGCCAGATGATTTTCCAATTACCTAATATCCCAGTATGAAAATCTAGTTGCTGAGAAGGCTTCAGCTGCTCTGTAGCCCACTCTGGCCAGACTATACCAACTGTCCCTGTGACTTTATCCAGTTGTGAATGAACCATTAATATATGCATTTCTGCAACATATGAGGACAAAATGAGCACAAGTTCCTGATATGATGGAGAAGCTCATCCCTAGTGTTTGCAATCAGCCTTCCAACAAGGCTCTTCTGTGTGTGTGGCAACAGGACTAACATGTTCCCATCCAGGCCTCTGCAGAATTGCAAAATCACACTACAGCAGTTGTTGCAAGCGTTTGCCAAGTTGGTGTCAAGATGTCAGAGTCTAGACCGAGAGCTAATCCCAAAGTTTTCCCAAGTAGTTTATAACTAACTTCTTCTAGCTCTTCTCGTTTTTCCCCCCTCTAGAATGACAAGCACTGCTGTTCTGAAAATCTAACCCTTAATCCAAATAATTTTACAATGTCCCAAAATTGTCAGCATTGGCATCTGTGCCTTAGGTGAAAGTTTTCACAAGCAGGTGAAGCACAGGAATAGTCATGAGAATCCTTGCCATTTCTAGCCACACTAAACCACACTCTTGCAATTAGTGGAATCCTTTTTTCTTCCTGACCCGATTTAACAGGTTAACAGCCCAAATAAAACAACCTCTGGACTTTTGCTCTGCCCATTTTGAATGACAGTCATTTTTACTATTTACTGCTCCTCAACTGCATCCAGCAAACAACAACACTCTGCTCATGCTTCCCAGCCACAAGAATTTTAGCAGCTACAAGTGCTGGCTTACGTGACTCTGCTCCATTTTTACAGTTTGGCTCATAAATGTAAACACACATATTTCATATATTACTCAGCCAGTACTGCAGCAGCAGCAGCCTTTGAGAGACAGGCAAGGCATAAAACTGAAGAGATGAACCACTTAAGCCATCTGCCTTTAGTCAGCATCACGTGTGAGTTGATGCCTTAAGACTGCCCCAGTACTTTCCAGCTTTCTCTGCTAGAAAGCTGAACCTGCACACAGCTGTTCAACGGTATTTGCACTCAGAGGGGAGAATAACTTGTTTGTTACACATCAATTTTTCCCAAAACATTTTTCCCATCACTGCTAAGGCGATTTTCTGTGGACTGAAATCAAAAGCCGTGACGTTCCTGTTATTAGGTGTAATGAAATTTAAATCAGTTGTAAGATCATCTACTACACCAACTATGAAGACTTCTTTTCTCTAATCCCACATCCCAGTCTCCAAATGACATCTCCCAGCTTCTGGAAGGATGTATTTGTGTCAGTCCAGTCTGCATTTGAGAACCAAACAGTTTTGGGTCCTTTCTTTCCAAGTGTTTGTAAATCCAAACTCATGAAACAGCCAAATTACAATGAACCAGTTGAGATATTAGCAGCAGAAGTTACAGGTCCTTGGGGACAGACTTTTTACCACCACCCCAGGTCTCAGTTTCATGTCTCCCTGCTTCCTCAGCAGGGAGAGTGGTTTCACTGGATCACTGCAACACAGTAATCCAGCCAGCCTGGGCATTAAAAGTGTACTTTTTTTAAACAGTCAAGGCCAAATCAGACTTAGTTACTACAGTTACTCTTGATCAATCCTTTCCTTGATTTTGTTGATGAATTTATTGCTTTTTTGATAATAATTTATCAATGTTAAGCAACCATCACATTTTCCCCAGTCAAAGCTCTCTACAAGGAAAGGCTGGGTTTAAGCTCCAGAAGATGAGAAAAAGAGAATCCAAGACAAGTCCAAGGCTATGCAAGTGTTCCAAACCAACGCAACATCCAATCTCCTACTGTCACATTTCCTCTGCCAGCTCCTGGCCACTGTTACCTTCCAACTCCCTACTAAGTATTATTTCCATCTGGACACACCTATACCACACTTGTATTTTTCCTTCTATTTTTTAAGACTTGCTCTCAAACAAATCTTCAAAAATACAAATTTTATTCTAGTTTTCAAGTCTTTAGACTACTCTTTACTACTTGCCTGGCTTAAATCAAAAAGCCTGAAGTCCTTCCTCTTGGGAAGACTGCATTTTAAGTCAGTACTTTACCCAAGCATATTTTAAGGGTACCGGAGAATATCCTTAGAGCAGAGAAACTCATAGTGGGAGCAGGTGCTTTTGATAAAATTGACCCTATTGAAAAGTACAACCAAGTTCACTTCAAGCAAAGAAAAAATAAATTCATTTTCGCTGCCCATAACTCCAAAGCTTTCAGTCAGTTCCCTGACCAGAAACCTCTGACTGCAGTGCAGCAATGCTCCAAGCAATGAGGCACCGGTTCACTGTGCTGAAAGGGCTCTCCTACACTCCAGAGCTGCCCCAGCACAGCGAGTGTGGGCCAGGCAGTGTTTCCTCAACCAGGGCTCCACTCCCACCAAACAATGAGAGAGACAGCAGCATCCTGCAGCTGGCAGGACTAGGCTGCAAGGGGGATACAAACTGCAGCATCAGGACAAGAGCCCCGGGGAGGGGAAAGGGAATAATATTTGCAATTACTTCAAGTGGATGTTGGCTAGAAAAGTTGGTGGTCAAAGAACCAACCTTCTTCTCTAGAATCACATACTCCTGCTTTCCTTATCCTGCTTCCTAAACAATAACCACCTGAAGCCCATAGGCCCTAAACATTCAGATTTACTAAAAGGCTTACATTATCCTTTGTTTCAGCAGAGTCGTGTGCTTATCTATTTCTTATTGCTATCCTCACCAGAGGGACACCATAAAAAATAAAAAAATTAACCAGGATTGATAAGAAGAGAAGCAGTCAAGCACAAAAATGCTGTTATTCCATGTACACTGTCTACTGTCCTCCACCCAAAATTCAGCTTATGACAGTGGTTCACAAAACACCTGGACCTTTTGTTAAGGAAGTACCGTATAAATATGTGTGCATTAATAAGCGGTAACTGGGACAAAATAACACTATATTTAAATTGCTCTCTCCCTCCCACGCTTACATGTGCTAAATTCTCATAAATAGACGTCTGAAATCTGACTGACCACTTGACTACCTACAGCCACATCACACTGATAATGTCATACTGAGCACTGCATCAATACTAACAAGCACATTGTTAGAAGCTTTCAACACCCAAAATACAATTCATTATATAACAAATCATTGCAATCAGTGCACTAGTAATAACAGAAGCACTTCTGAAAGAAATAAAAATCCTAAATTACATTTTACAGGTAAAATAAAAATATTTTCATTTTCTTCAATTCATCATTAATGGCAAAAACATCCTAACAAAGAACCAGCAAGAAAACCCACGTACATGGCTGTGACTCCATGTATCTAAAGTAATTACAACCACTCTTCTATAATGAGTAAAGACCTACATCATGCTACAAAATATTCTTAGTCCATACAATACTTTACATTTACAATAATAATTGGTTACCATCTAACAACTCAAAATACTGACAGTACAGAGAAGTAAACAATCTTCTTGCTCTTGTTGCTGATTATGGAGATTAAAAATTACTCACTTGCCAAAGACAAAACCAAAAATTAGAGAGAGAATGATCCATATAAATAGTCCAAGGTCTTCAGCTTTCTTTAGTAAAAGCCATATTTTTTTCACAATAAAGCAAAAATCAAAGGGAAATATTTCCAAATATTACATTAAATTAGCATAGTACTATAATGATACATCTCAAAACATTGAGAGCACTACTATTCACACATTTAAAAAGAAAACTGGTGTGATATGTGAAGGAGAGATACAATAATAATGCACTAATTAGAAGTTAAGGATTTCTGCCTTTGCTCATCGTGGTCAAACATAAAATTAACATTTTCCACACTAACTTTATATTTGCAGACTAATTCATATGCAGAATGAAGGGCCTTTCTTTGTTTCTGCTGTCCTTGTTACACACAAGCCAATTTTTTTATAGTGACAGCTACTAGAACTAATTAAGATGAAAATCTTCTATTGTACAACTGTAGGAACTTTTCTCCTAAAAAACATATATACCTGAACTTCTCAAGGAAAAAAAAAAAAATGCATCAAAGGCTACCTCAAAGTTCTCCACCTTCTCCTGGCCAAGCTAATAGACTTTGCTATTCAGTTATTCAAAGGGGCTTTGGAAGTCTAGCTGGTGTGTTAGAGCCTGAGAGCACTTGACAAAGTCCTCAGTAACTGAGACACTGACTTTCTATTTGGACTGTAATAGCTTAGAGGCAATAAAAAGTCTCTGCACATCAGTCCCAACAGACGGGAGACATTCACAGAGTGGTTCGCAGCATCCTGGAGTAGAAAATACGTTTAACAGAACTGAAGATAAAGTGGTGTGTAACACAGGCATGTTTCTCAAAGTCTTTTATTTGAACTCGCATCTGGCATTGCTCCACAAAGAATGTGCCTGTTTTTACAAACACATATTTCTCTATTGTCTCCATTGTCACTAAAACCACTAAAACTTGACAGAAGAGAATCCATTCATTTTTACAACCATTTTGTAGATGCAGATATCCAAGAAATTGTGGTATTTGGTTCCAATGGTTGGCTGATGTACTCTCCCATACACAGGGCTCTCACTTGTCTCTCCCTCCTCTGCTCCTGCCACCTCCTCAAACCAGATGGCTTCCCAAGCCAGGTGTGTACCCAGGAGTACCTGGAGCACCCTTTCCCAGTGCCCTCTCCTGCCTGCAGAGGTACAATCCAGTGATGCTACCCAGGCTGCTATGGAGGCCACCACCACGCCAGGCCTCTCTAGGGAGTGCTGGCAGAGCAGCACCAGCAATAAACAGGATGTTAAATTACTGTGATTTCTGTTGTCTGGTGTAAACACATCCCACGGACATGCTCTGCTGCTGCTGACCCCTCTGCAGACCAGCGGCAGGAAGAGCTGCTTTGCCCCCTAAGACTCACCAGAAAAGTTTACTTAAGTTTTGCAAAACAGATGGAAAATGCCTTTTTTACAGAAACCTTTTTATCACTGCTTTTTGAGCAACTTGTCTGACTTCCTTAAAGATAACTGAAATTTCAAATCTATCCATATGGAAACAGTACTGAACTCTAGATCTTGCTATCTGATTTACAAAATATGGGATACAGTGTGCTGGGAGTGGGGAGGCAGAGGATGGGTAGTAAAACATTGCTCTCATTATTGGCTGGTGATAAGATCTACAGTTTTAAATGCTCTGCATAAACGGGAACAGTGAGGCAAGCCAAATTCCAGACTGGGAGATAACCTGCAGTTCACAGGAACAATATTTATTCTATATATTGAAAAAATTGATCCAATGAATAATTTTTACTTTTCAATCAGCTGCAATCTATCAGGAAAACTTATCTGGCAAAGAGCCCTTGGGGCAGTGACAGAAGCTGAAGGAAGAGTATGATACAAAAATTGTCTGCTTCAAAACAGAGCAATCAAATAAAGGGTAATCTCTTGACAGATTATGAGTGCAAAGCAAAAATTAAATTCAGAAAGGAATAACAGAACCCTGCAGAGAACGGTTACCCCTTATGGTCATCCACCAATCTTGAGGATCTTTGGGGAAGATTTTCTATTCCATTTTCTCTACGTTAAAGGCCACTTGCTGATGCAACAAATAACTCTGTCTGCAAACCAAGTCTCAATAGTGCCCTGAAGCACAAGACGAATTATTCCAAATCTTATAGAAAATACTCCTGTTCCATCCCTTTCCTGCCTGCGCCTTATGCTGCTGTTCTAGTTTGTTCACAGGTACATCCCCACTCATAAATGAGATGACTTTGATGGAGTACTGTTTACAGAAGGAAAACTTTACACTTCTGATGCTTTCCTCAGGGAAAGGGGCTGGACCACTTGCACGGTGCAATACAAATCACCGCACTGAACATGAAAAAAGATGGAAAAGTAACAAAACAAAAAGTTCATAAATCTTCCTTAACTTTTGAGAAGAATGACTAGCTGAAGATATCCTTACAGCAGATGTTACAGGAACTTTGTCTTTCCCAAAGTAAGAGAAAATGCAAGGTCAGAAATGTTTTGCTCTTCCTTCTTTCCCTCTTATCTACTGCAAACAGCATGATTCCCACACTGTATGGATGTCTCATATTCCCAAAATATGTTTTGTAATATTACGGCATATATAAAGTCCTAATGCACATACATGGGTAATTTGTTTAGCACAATTTGTCTCTAAAAAGTTGCTGTAAGTCAAGTTTAAAACAATATTTAACTTTTTTCCCACCACACATTAAAGTATAATTTTTTTCTATAAAACATACATTGATGAAACACTTGAAAAAACCTGCAAGTCCTCATCTCACCAAATCAAAGAGCCACAGGAATGTTGTTCTGTTGCCACATATATCTACTAATGCGAACAAGATGGCAAGCACTTTGCTGAAATCAAGTCAGTCTCAAAAATGATCCAAGGGTCAGTTTCTGTTTATTATTAATATTTACATGTCATTCTTTCTGAGCTCTCCAATTCCTTATTTTTTTCAAGCAAGAAGCAAAGAGAATTGAAAACAAAAAGCCACTGACTCTGGACAATGCTGTCCAGAGCTGCCAGTACTGCTGAAAGAGATCCAGAGACTCCAGGCAAGAAACACCTGTGAGATGATCCGCTGCTCCCTGCTGAAGAGAGATTGTATATCCTGAAGAGTGGAACCATTAAGCCATTGTTTCTATGGCAGACACGAGCCAAAAGGTCACAGCACTGTAAACTATCTTCCAGCGGTTTCTTTGCTACTGCAGCCACTCAGGAGACACACACTATGGTTCACCTCACAACTGGTTGTATTTCTGTCCTTCTCCATCCATTAGAAATTTGCTTCAGGACAGGGAAGACACAGAGTGAGCTCATCTTGCCCTCTCCAGTCCCGACTTCCCTTCATCTCCTGTCCTTGGACCAGTTCTGCAGGGCTCCAGGGACTACAGTACCTGTGATAGCTAATTCAAAGCTATTTTGTCTATGCACACATCCATGGAGAGCATCCAGGTACACCTCTCAGATGGCTTCTCTTTCCATTTCCCTGATCATCCTACAAGTTTGTGTTCATCTCGTTAACAAGAGTACATCCATCATGAGCAAAGCTGCTCCAAGTGTTGTTAATACGGTCTTGTCCACATCTTCTACAAGGACACTGTTATTTCCCTGTTCCTGTTGAAATCTCTATGATTTGACTCACAAGGATAGCTCAATCACCTGTAAGGAATAGTAGAACCCCACTGCTGTTCCCTTAATCACTTGTTTACAGCTAATGAAGTTGGAATTATTTGGTGCTAATGAAGTTTTTTGTTTTGAACAGTTGACGAAAAGGTTTCCTTCTAAATATAGTAACATACACAACCGACATCTTTACATCCAGCCTAATTACTGGCCAGATTTTAATGCTTTTCCTTTCCCACTTTTCATTTTCTCAGGAAAGACCATTATTGAGATAGCAGCACTTCCAGATACTTTTCAGGTAGAGCAGTAGGGTGCATGGTACAAATACCAACAACATATAAACTCTCATACTTTATGTGTAGGACTCTACAGACCACTTGGTCCAGTACTCTGCAGCCAGCACTGACTGTTGCAAAGGAAGATGCAACAGGGATATTCTCACAATTAAAGTATCATCCTACCCCCATGAACCACAAACTTCCTTACACTCTGTGACCAGATTAAAAAGGCACAAACAGAACATTCTAGACATTCCAATACATCTTCTATCAGCTATGGCTCTGGATATTCTTCTTTTCCTCATTTTCTCCCTCCTCTGTACATTGTCCTCATGTCTGGGCTTCAGTCATGTTCCAGGACAGTGAGCAGAGAAATCTAGTTACATTACTCAGGAGACAAATACTACCTTGTAGCAGGTTTGATTTAGTTACTTCTGCGACTGTTCTGTTGTTTTCAAGCTACCAGACATGGAGAGCAGAAGCTCCGAGCTCATCATTACTTTATTTGCTATGACATTGCCTCCTATCAATTGCCTTTTTGATGTGAACATACCCAGGAACTTCAGCATTTCTTTACATCAAGCTCCTCCCATGTTTATCAAGCCACAGTTCAGGACACACCCCATTTCTGAGATATGAAGGAGTTTCGGAATGAAAATATCTCAGTCAGCCAGAGATCTGACTGATGTACTTTATAGCAACCCACAGTTCCTCCAAATTACACGAGAGATACAGAGAAGCCCCTGAGGCCATTCCAGTGTCAAGAAACTGCCTTCGCCAATTTTATGCCATGATGACTCAAGAGACGAGCTGATGTTCTGACAACACACTGGCAATGTGTTGAAGAGCTAAAGAAGGCCTGAGTCCTTCTGTTTTAGGAAAGAGAGTGCTAGATTACAGACTGAAATAGATACCACCATATCAGAAATACATTGTGCAGTAAGCATCACCATCTTGCACACGCTCTACACCATACAAACTTGTTTCGGGTGACACACAGTTTACCACTTGGTCTTTCAGATTTTTCAGGCAGGTTGCTTTTTTTTTAAATCTCACAATTACAGATGAGAGGTTTCTGTTGTTTGCTTAGCACTTGAAATTTCCACTAGACATTATTTCCCTGTGAAGTACCACCACCAGATTATCTCCAGGCCTAACCAATAGAGTGTCTTTAACAAGGGCATCTGCCCTTGAAACAATTAGGGCACAAAGCCATCTCTTCACTGAACCATCTCTTATAAAGAAGAAATATATTTAAGTCAAACACCCATCTTTCTTCTTGCTTTCTAAACAACTCTTCAAACCCTTCAAATATCCAAACCAACTTAATTTCTTCCAAAACAGCCAAATACAACCCTGTAGATAGCCATCTTCTCATCCCGTGAGTTACACTTTTGTTGCACAGATAAGAACTAAAGATATGTTAAAAATGATGGACATAAAAACAGACACTACAAAACAAGATTGGAGAAGATGAATGGACAGTAAGGAAATGCCACTGAAGCTTCTGGGCAGAGTAGGACCTACCAGGCATGAGCCAAAGGTGCCTGACACTACACATCCACGTTAAAGCATCACTAGGGTTGCCAGATTTCTGTGGCTGAGCGAGCTATCTGCACAGTCAGTGTGTGGAGAAGTCAGGGCTTTTGAAGAGCATTGCCCCTCCATGTACACTGTACAGCGTGTGCATGTGACTGTCAAAGAAATCCCAGGCAGGAATAATTGCACAAGAATTCATGTAGCTATGTACAGCAAAATAATATCAACAAGAAAATGAGAAATTCTGGATCATCTAGACTATCTATTCTAGATAGTAGCCAGCGTTCACTGACCACAGATATGAGACTCCATGACCATATAAATTTCTTCACCACTCAGCACTAACTACTGCACTGAAGATGCTCCTCCTTAACAACCCCACTGAAGATGAGCTTAAAATAATTTCCTGTAGAAGGCCTCTCCTTAGTCTGTAAACAATTAAAATTGTTTCTGTATTTCCCAGCTCAGGATGTTCTCATAAGGTACAATTTTCTAACTGATAGATGTTTGCAAGGAGCAGTGGTGGCAGATCAGTCATAATTTTTTTTCATTCGTGTGGGAATGTTAAGTGTCCAGCATCCCAAATAATGAGAGTTAAAAACCACACTAGACCTAGAGCTTTGCTTTTAAAGTATACCAAGGGTACGAGTCCCAGAGTGAAAAGGGATGTTTCACACATAAATCTGGTGACGTTGCAGCTGGGAATGATCATTCTTGCTGCAATAGCATGAACTGAAAACGTTTGTTATGGTAGGAAGAACAGTACCATGCACCACTACTTTGCATTACACTGCACTAAGGCCATCAAGCAAGATGCCACAGTTCACTTATACTACATGACATTATGGTATCTATATCAGACCTTCAGGTCTACCTTAAATGAAATAAGCATATCATCTTTTACCCTCCCCCACCACCATTTAAAGTAGATTTATTCACTTATAAACAGTTCTAGCACCCAAAAACCAGTAGTATGAATGATGACTTATGACAATTATGGATACACAGTGGTTTCTCTTTAAAGCTATTGGGAAGTCACTTCATCCGTCACGAAATTCTGAGCTCTGGTTTTCCATCTTGGATTCCCTTCTTTGAGGGAAGTGAAAGCATTGCCCTTTTATAGAGAGATGTCAATGAAAAACAAAAATCAAAATATAGTTTATCATAGAATGGCCTGGGTTGGAAGGGACCCTAAAGATCATCTAGTTCCAGCACCCTTGCTGTGGGCAGGGACCTCTTTCACTAGACCAGGTTGCTCAGAGCTATGCTGGTTAAGTTTTTAAAACACATTCAACAATCCTGGTGGAACAAACTGGACCAGAAGTTAGAATCTGACCGTGTAATTGAGACAACTGCAACACAACAATACCAAATCATCAAAAAATAAAGGTTGCACAGTCAAGCACAGGGTGGATAACACACAATTTGAGAGCAGAGGAAGGCTGATATTCAATAACCTGTAATACACAAAACACCTTCCAAAGTGGTAGAGGATGCAGAAAAAGCTGAGTGCAGTAATTACCACATATGGTTCTGCTGGGATAGTAGGAGATCCGGGCAAAACTGGTCTGCAAATTATTGCCTTCCCGGTCATTTGTTTCCAAGCAGTTTACATATGATCTGTAACACCATTACAGGCAACAACCAAAAAACATATTTATATTTAGAGGGAAATAAAGGCAGAACTTCATAAACGATCTGAAGATATGAAAATAAAAATGGACTAAGAAGTCCTATGAAACTTATTTTTCATAAAGCATTGTAAGCACACAATATGGTCAATTTAGATGGAATAAAACTGAAGGGAGGTATCAGGAATATTTATAAGTACTCCTGAGCTAAATGTTTTTCCAAGATGCTTTTAACATTAAACATTCATTGTGCTATAAAATATGTTTGCTGTATGAGTCTAGGGCTTTTTGTTGTGTTTTTGTTTGGTTTTAATTACTTGAATGCTTTGTATTGAAAAGAATGAAACCACTGTCATAGTATGTGTAGCAGAAGAATCCATCTGGCTTAACTCTTCTGTCATCTTTAGTGCTCTTGTTCTGAATTCAACCTTTTTTTCATTACAAGAAACTACCAAAAACTGTGGCCTGCAGGTATCAAAGGGAAATTGAGAATACACCACTCAGCCTCTGGTTAGTACTAGGTCCAGCCTGTTCCCCAGTTTGTTCTGCTAGACAGAAACACTTCCCTGGTAATGTATGTATTTGTGTTAGTAGCTGTTTATAAAGCCACAACACAACAGTGCTGTACAGACTCAGTTAATGAATATGTTCCTATAGTTTTCAAATTACATAGCAAAACCTGCTCACCACCTTTTTTTTCATTATTATTTTTGTCTAGGAAAACACTGCTCTCAGAAATAATACAAGTGATAATTACCATGACTTAAAACAGCCAATCACTTATTGTGGGCCTGGTATTATGCTCATGTTGTCCATTCTCAGACTTCCATAAAGTTACTCCTGCTGCTGAGAGAGGTACAACAACCGTAATGGTCACCAAAAGAAATCACACAAAAAATTAACTTCATTAACATCTTCAGCACTTTCCATACTGTCCTATGCAAGCAGTATTCAGTATTAAACTACAGATGCATGTTGTAAAAATCTACTGAAGTCTTCCTGAAATGTCCACATTACAGTTGATACAACTAATTTCTGTTTCCATCTATCAAAGACAACACAGACTTTAATGACAAGAAGGCATCGTTTTCCATTATAGAATTCAATTCTCTTCTTCCTCTCAGAAAAAGAAGTGGACTCTTTTCCACTATTAGTCAACAAACTACAACATTTTCTACCTTTTTTCCAATTTTCATACAATTTGCAATGGCCTAATGGTGTAATTTCTTTGTCTTCAGATCACAAATGTAGAAGTGACTAAGCATGTGGAATGTTCCACACTAATGAATTAGAGTATTTATAGTCACAGAGGCATTGACATTTAAACTTTTCGCTATAATTATTTAATGTCTCCGTACATGACAATGGCACCTCTTTCTTCAGGATGGAGTCTCAGAGGAGCACTGGTACTAGTTTACTCTTAAAACCACACCCACTGGAAACACAGAGTTGGAAAGCTGGGAGAACAGCAAATGCAGGCACATCCCACTCTGCACACTGTCAGGCAGACTGTCCACAATTTTCATAAATTCAGCATCCTCCCCCTTCATCTTAGTCCCTCTGTGATGCTCTGCTCCAGTCTTTCTACACTCCCTTTTCTTCCTGACATCAGACTTCCCCTAGTATGCCTGTCTTTTCCAACAACCTTCAAAGAATTTCAGGGAGAAAAAAAAACCCCTATGATTTAATGAAAACTCTAAGGTTAACGCAAATAAAGACATTAACAAATAAATAAATCTTTTAATAAAACAGATGAAAAGGAGCAGCTTTAGCCTGTGAGCAGCTGGCAGTCGGGTTTTGGTGCCTGCTTAATATCTGCTTTCATCAAGTCCTCTCTGCAGTCCTGGACAACCACAGCCTCCTTCTTGCTGCTCCCTGGGGAGCCCCCAGTTAGTGTGTTAGCTACTTCAGACAAAAGAGACGTGGCCTTCGTGGAGAATGAGTTACTTCTTCGTGAGTCACTGAAAGCAGCATTCACCTGACAGCAGGTTTTAACACAATACAAACATGCACTTCCACAAGGGGATTACATGACTATCCCACAGATACACTGTATTTTGTGCAAGCTGGAGCACTGCAGCTATACACTATCTTTGCAGAACACTACTGAATTTTGAAAATTTACCAGTTTTATTTAAAGAATAAGCTATCCTTAGAATGTCCATCATTTCTGATTGTTTTTCCCCTCAGAAAAATGAAGGTGACTGAATTTATCCTTTCTCCATTGCACATCTCAATACAGATGTAAAATTGCAATGGAGCTGATAGCAGCCTCATCTCTACCATCACCCTTTGGCTTTTTAAAACAGATAAACTGTATTATTTCTCTCTTACTTCCCTTCAACAACATTTTCTTATACACACACAACCTTGACTCTTTTCCCCTACCAAGCACAACTCAGCAGGTCACTGAATCCCTTGGCTAGCTTAAAGTAATTTTTGCCTTATTTCACCTCCAGCACAAACTCCTCATGTAACTTGCCACTAAGGAAAAGATGTAGGTAGGAAAGTATTCCTGGATCCCCAGTATGATCTACGGGACACAAGTGACCATGGAGACGTCTGACAACTTGCCCACCAAAGAGCTCCTCCCTGGGCAGTGGGAATTGCTCTCTATCCTTTATGTGACAGGATTTTGCTATTTGCACAGCAGATCTAAGCAGATGAGGAAATTTAGGCCAGCATCTTTCTTTAGAGCATGCTGGGAGTAAGGAAGCCCAAGTATATCTTAGTAGGGTGGTTCCTTTTTTCCAGTAAAGACGACAGTATTCTTACAGCCCTGATCATCGTGGCTGCAGCTTCAGTAGTAGGTTCAACTCACCCCTTGGTCTGCATTACCACCAAGGTATTGATTTCTGACAGCAAACACAGATCCCTTCCCAAAATATCTGTATGCTTCAGGTATTACTCCACATGGACAAAAGGAGTAAAAGTGCTTGACTTGGAACTTTGAGAACCATGGGTCTCACAACTTGGCCAACTAAAACAGATTGAAACCATATTTGTGACACACAGTTTGGCAAAAAAAAGTGGCATTTCTGTGCTTCAGGGATGACTGCTAACCATGAAGAAATACATGGCAGAGCCACTATCTACAACGGCTGGACATTTTCACTCACGTTGTGATAATGTACATGATCAAACTGGGGCAAAATCGTAACAAAGAAAAAGAGTGCATGTGCACATAAAACTAAAAAAGTACAGTTTTATGACTCAAATTCCTTTATTTTTGTTGTTTTACATTTCATATTCCATCGTCTCGTGTAAGACCTTATAGATGAATTTTTTATTAATTGATTACATATAAAGTAAGATAAAGAATCATGTACCTGATGTATATCCGTCCTTCACTTTAAAGGAATATCTTAAAAAGATAAGCACTAACTTATAAAGCCAGAAAAAAAATCAGTCACGTGTTTGTGTACTGTACATGATCCAGAAATGGATTTCCTAACAAAAGATATTCAGCTATAAACAGCAATATGCAGAGCATGATAAATCACTTTGAAGCAAGCATCTGTAATAACACAGACTCCAAAGAACATTTCACAAGCAAAAGTATTATTAAAAGAGTAACACATGCTTTCAGACTGATTTCTCTTGGTCTCAGTTTGCAGCCAGGGACTTGTTTTGAAGATCTGAAGATAAACTCAAGGGCAGATTCAGCTTGTGAGAGTTTCCGTACGCCTGCTCTCCTGCCTGCCCTCCCTGCTCACTGCTGCGCTGAAGGGATGCTCTGTCACAAGGGATACATCAACCAGCCGACCAGCAAGGCTGTTACACAACGCGTCCATCTGTGGTTCCTCTGCTGGCACTGACTGCTCGCCTTAGAAAAGCCAAGAGTGTCAGCAGCCTTGCTTTGTAAAGACTCTCCTTGTTCTTTAAATAACTCCAAGGATGACGTTTGTGTCACTCCTCGCTGCCATACCTGGCTCATGAAGAGCAGTGCATGGAGTCCTGGCAGTACAACACCAATTGCATTGCCCCTGGGACTGCAGTACTGGGAACTGGGAAAATCCTGCCTTTCCAAAGCAGAAACCCAGCAAAAAACCCAATAAAACCCCACAGAACAGGAGGTGAAAAAGCAACAGCTTCATCACCGAGCATTTTATTTCACCTGATTCTTCATCCAGGCTGACATCTGATGACCAAGCATGTTTCTGGCTGAGCACAGACCCAGCCCAGAAGGAGAAAGAGAAAGCTGCTCCCTCCTGTTCCCATCGGTCTGTCAGTGGCCCAAGCATGCCAGCATGGGAATGTGTAAGACTCCCACTGGTTTGAATTGGTCTGGTTTCTGTATTTCTGCCCAGATAATGGAACTGCTGGTAACTGCAAAGATTTGTCCCCAGTTTAGTGGTGTTTAGATAAACACGCTCAAGTAACACCAACACCTTAGCAAAAGGTGAATAATTAAAACCCAAAGATTTTCAACTGGATAATGCTGGGTAAAAACACATAGTCAAATCAAAAAAATAAAGAAAAAAGCTTTGGCCAACTTCCATAATTCACACCTTCCTTCAGCATACCTCATTCTCAAGCAACATACCTGAGACAAATCTAAATATCTACCTATTAATGTGAGAAGAGACAACTGTACCATAAAGCTACATGTGTTGGGCTGTTTTAAAACATATTCATGTGCTGTCAGCTTCAGCAGACAGATGCTATTTTGGCATCCAGACTCAAGAAGACCATGTCTGAACCACCTTAATCACTTGATGGTGGATGTTCTATCAAAAATATTATCTTTTCAAAATACTTAATGAAAATCTAAAGCAAAATAGAATTGTGTTGCTGCATGTGTGCCCACACTCATGCTACTTCTAGAATAACCAGCAATTCAGGACACACAAACCAGCACATTGTAAGGACCAGTTTTTCAGAAAAATCTGAAGGTGAAAATTTCCCAAAAAAAGTTTTAAAAAGCCATTGCAAAAATGCCATTTAAAAAAAGTCGTTGCAATCAGTCGTTGCAATCAGACAATGTGATCAACACAGCTTCACGCATCACTCTTGAATCAGAGACGTGTAGAAGTAAAGCTGGCTTCACATTTTAGCCTAGAGGGCATCTGAGTTATTCAGGGAAGCCCAAATGTCTAGCATAATTCTGCTGTGGTATTATTGTCATGGTGAACAGTCAAGATTTCAGATAAATCGAATGCAGTAATCAAAAATGCAATCACAGCCTTCATTTTTTGACTAATCTCCTAAGTTTTTACTCCTCAAGAATAAGCAGTTTCTTTCTCAGTTGATTTTTTAAAAAAATACTGTTATTGAAAGAATCAAAAAAGATTCACTAGAATCAGAGAATATGTGACTTTAGAAGCTGCCTTCACATAAACTTTCACAAGTTAACTTAAGTTTAGAGTAAAATACAGCAACCAAAGGCTGTATGCTCATTAAATATAACATGGAACAGCACACTTCTTTAATACATGTGCAGTATGTTCTCTAACACTGCAAAACGTTTGCAAAGGTAATATCCAGTATTTCTGAGTCGTTGTGAGTGGGTTGGGGGTTATTACAATATCAGTTATGAAAAGGGTCATTTGCTTCAAAAACTGGTAGAAGACAAACTGCCACTAAAGAGAGAGTCTTTATCTAATGATTTCTGGCACGGATCTGCATAACGTCTGTTCCCAAAGCTAAATCACAGGGACAAAATCTGTGGGGTCAATATTTATTTTTGTTAACTCAAGCCTCACTTCAGCTCCAACTTCTATGAACAGAAATCTGTAAAAAACAAACATTTAGAGAAGCTTTTTTGCAGCCAGAATTTTAACTGTACTTTAAAATCCAACTCTGGAGTATCCATTTTCCCAACTTTTTTCCCATGGAAGTTTTGTCAGATGAAAATCATGCATCTTAGAAGATGGCACTGCATAGCTACAGGTATAGTCCAGAAGATTTCAGCATATTTCCTGATTGCACTCTTACACATTAGACTGCTGGGAGAAATCGGTAGCTGAAATTTTGTTTCAGTAGCCCACAGTCCCCTTGACTAAAGAAAAAACAAACATGATAAAAGGAGTGCTCTTTTTGGCCCCCATACTTGCACTCAAGAAATATTTCATTAAGTTACATGTTGCCTTTTTCTTCTCTTAGCTAGGATATAATTTGACAACGGAAGTTTAACAAGGTGAATCTCAGCTTGCTAATGTGGAATGGTAGCTGATTGTATAATGCTTTTTAGAATTCATTTACACCAGTGACAAGAATATAGTTATTGGTGGAAAGAGCAAATAAATACCTGTTCCACTCAGAAATTAGCTGACAGCCCTGGTGACCTGCTACTTGATTTAATTTCCATTAATTTTCCACTGGAGAAACTCCCAGCAGGGAACACAAAAGATTCAACAAGAACTTTCTACAAATATTTGGCTCCTTTACCCAAGCAATCCTTTTTCCTGTGCTGTTTTTAAGCTACACGTGCTAAAATCAATGTTTTCACACATGACTGGCTATTCCAAGCCTCGTGGAAACAACCAAAACACAGGGTACCAGCAGTGCACTGCATAAAATGCTTCAAGAAGTTCCCAAATTAAAAAAATTGAATAGTCAGCTAAGGAAAATTATGCATTTTCTTCAAGTTGTCATAAATATCAAGGATCTAATCTTGTAAAATTTAGTTTCCACCAGGAATTTTACCAAAATTAATCTTTTTTTTTCCCCTCTGAAACAGAATGTCCATCAACCCAGAAAACGCCTGTTTGGCACTTATCATAGGATTAAAATGTATTGGTATTGTAACTTAAGCCCTATAAAAGGGAGTTTGATGAATTACTTCAAATTTATTTATTTAGGTAAATGAAATGCAGAATTAAGCAACAGCTGACCGGATAAATTGCAATGCTTTTCAAAACCAGGAAAAAATGCTCCCATTAATTTAAAACACCGTTCTGGAAACCAAGTACTAGAAATGGCCACATGAAAACATGCACGTCAGGTCACTCTGAAACAGTAGTTTTCAAAACCTGAGCTCCTGAAACAATAACTAAAGAGGGGACACAGATGAAAATACATCCATACAACAGTATTTATTTGTTTATTTACACACACACACACACACACACACACAGACTCACACACAGGTAAGTCAGCTTGAAGTTAGCAAGCCGAGGTCCCCCCCCAGGTAAGATGTTTGGTGCTGGGGAGAAGGCAGCACAACAGCACCACTGCTTTCCATTAACATGACAGCTCAGGATTAGGCCCAGGCAAGGGACCACCGGGCACGACATGCCAGCAGATAAAGTTCAAACTTACACCCCCCATCTTCCAGACAAAGCTCTTACAACTGCAGGGATCTGGAAATCTCAGCTGCATCTCAGGAAATCAAAACCCAGCCCCAAATTTAGAAACTGCACCCTGATGAGTTTGTTAATACATGAAACCAAGTGGTGGTTTCCCTCCTTCCACCCTCAAACTCATCTCCTCCCATTACACCTATAGTCAGCATTATCTTTAAAAATACAGCAAAACCCAGAAAAAATATTCAGATGGCTTTGGTAACAAATCTAGGACATCCATGCCTGTATTTAAGCTTTCAAATGTAGTAAAATATTGCCTCCAGCTCAATTATTAGCTTCCTGGGTACAAAAAGGGTATAGTTGAGAGCACTGATTATTCTCACTCTCCCGCAAGCCACTTGCAATCACACTCGATTTGTAGTTTCCATATGCTTAACTACTATAATTGAAGGATGCTTTTTAGCCACAGTTCTGAAGCCTATTTGTATCTTTATCAAGGCTAGCAGGAAAGCAGCACTACCTCTTCCTCTGCATCCCCCTGCTCAAAGCTCCACATTTTATTCTCAGTGCCTAGAACTGTGTGCTTGTTGGTGCAGCACCCAGCGCTGCTCCAGCTTTAGGATCTGCACTGAAGTGTTGGTTTCGATCAAGAAATTCTTCTTTCACAGAAACCTTTTCATGTTTGGAAACAAAATGTCTTTAACACATCAGTATGTTGTAGAATCCACTGCCATAAGCAATAAATAAGTTTTTAAAACACTCCTTCTGAGGATTTTAAAAACCAAAATACATGGGATACATGACAGTGAGCTTCAGCTAAAGGATGGGTTAAAAATACATGCAAAGCTGTCTGACACAGGGTGGGATTCGGGTGCTACATGCCTGCACTGCTGTTACTGTCAACAGAAACCTGGTCACAATAATTAGCAAAACACAAGACTAGACACTACCAGCAGGGTTAATTTTGGGCTTGCCTAAATTTAGGTGTCCAGCATCTTTGAGATGTTCAAGCATATTCTCCTCTGCCCCCCACAGTCACTACCCGCTGCGCGAGTCACATCCAGTGCTCCCACAGGCACCTCAAACACCTGATGGCACTTAACATGAAAGTGGATGTTTGTGTCTGGCCAACTCCATCTCCCACTTCATGTTTCCTTCAGGCTAAGATGAACTGACCTCTAAGTCAACTGGCCTCTGCATTGAGGAGATATCCTGACCACAACAGCTTACATAAGACTTATATTCAATCTGCTGAAAGGAAGTTCTCATCCTTACTTAGTTTTTTCAGTATAGCAAAATAGCCCCAACTTTACATATGGAAAGGCAAAAGAGCAAAGGAGTTTGCCCAGCATCAGCTACACCACCACAATCAGCTGGTGCTACCAATTCAGTAGTGAAACCAAGAGCAGATCCCCCTCCTTCCTTACTCCTGGAACTTATAGCATCCCCAACAGCATTTCAAGGCAACTTCACAAAACAATTAATTAAACTTTACCTCCACAAAATCAAGGTGCGGGCATGTCTCAAAACTACTAAATCTGGGTAGCAGGCTTATTTTTGCTCTTGTCTCTGAATGCAAAGATTAAGTTCATCCTTGAGCACAGCTGTACAAAACATGCTGTAAAATACTGGAAACTAAAAAGTGTTTATTGAAGACTATGGTTTTTTTACAGAGGGACATGCTGGGTTGTTAATGCTGAAGTCATTTTGAGTTCACCTCTAAATACGTGTATTTTGGCACTGCTCCCATTCATGGTGTGAAATTAAAAGATTACTATTTTGAAAGTATACAAGCTGGCATAGTATGAAATCTGTCTGTCACAGATAAAGCTGACTATAAGGCAGCCAGCACTTAAACTGCAAGTCCATTTGATTTTCTCCAGACTTTCCTAATGCTCCTTGAGGGGGAGAAGGACAGGGAGTGCTAGCAGGCTCCTAGCTGAAGCATTTTATAGGCGCTGAAGAGCTGTTACCTGCTGCCCATGCTTCTAGAATATTTTCATGAAGTTAGAAAGTATCCTGCTTCTTCATCTGTTCAAGTTATAGAGACTACAAGAACTACACCAAGTATTTCCACACCTTCAGTAGCAGAAGATTTTTAAAATCCTACCTGCAGTACTGTATACAGAAAATACTCTTTTCCCTTCAGAGAAGAGGATAGCTAGTGCAGAGTTGCCATGCTCTAACAGGCTGCAGTAATTTTTAGAAAAAAATTATTTTCTCACTGGGCCACTTTTTGGTTAACTGACTGACAAACTAGCTTGGCCTTTGGACTGAGTTACTTCCCCTAGCAACATGCCTTTTGAGTATTAGTGCCCAGCAAATCATTCATCCGTTTCTTCACTTTTGAGATATTCAGACTCTCCCGAGACCCCAAACACAAATCTGAAAGGGGGACACAGTGCTCTAAGAGCAAACCCACTGCTTATTCTAACTCAAGCCCAACCTCTATTTTATTTCAGATTTCCCTGTATATGTATTGCTTACTGTCCTACAGCTACCAAGACAGATGCATCAACAAGAAGTGGCTAAAGCACCTTACATCAGGAATGAATAATCCTATAAAGCTGTTACAGACAGCAGCGATGATAAGAGTTTAGAAGTACAGAAGTTCACCACATTCTCATCTCAGAAGGTAGGTGTTGCACTAAGGGAGAAGGTAAAAGGCACCTACGAGAAACCAAAATAATGTTGAAGATTTATCTCACTTCTTAGAGAAGTCCTGAAGTATTTCCAGACGCTAGGCACAATTCACCCTTTGAACATGACATCTCAACCTAGCATCTAAATCTTTAGAAAAATCTGTTAAAATGCATTTCTGAGGAGAATTTCAGTGTATCTAAGTTTACAAATGCACTAACACCTCTAGCCTGCAGCCAGACAGGAGGCAGAGTACAGGAGATGCAGTTCCCAGGTACTTTATCTGATTTTCAAATAGCTGCTCTGAACCATCTGCAAAATGGCATGGTTTCTAACAAACATCCAGGCTGGATAGTGAGACATTTTAGGAAGCTAACTTCCTTCACAGTGGAAGCAGAATTGTAAAAAATTTTTTTTTAATTTGTGTATGGAAAAGCTTACCCTATCTTATATTAAACACAACCAAATTCCTTAAAATAGTGAAAAGAAAACCTACTTAGTTCCCAGGTACTTTCTTGTGGGTTATTTAAAAAAAAAAATAAAATAAACAATTAGTCTTAACATGGGCTCTAGAAATAGAAGAACATGCTTGTTTTCTTCTAAGAGCCTAAGTTTTATATTTAAATTCCTATTAGAAATTACAACCCAGTTGCTGAGTGTAATAATACAGCTTTGCCAGCACTATACTGCATCTAAACAAGAAACACATATACATACACACATGAGGTCTATGTACCCACCTTCCACAAAAAGGCAACTCAGACTGCTGCTGAAAACTAGTAGGGCAAAAATATTAAAGAGCAGGAATGGGGGGAGAAAAAAAAAACCTGCTTATCCTTTTGGGAATGGTAGACATGCTATTCTCTAACAACATTGTGGAAGCAAAATAGAAAGTTCACTCTTTTGTTTTGCACTGATGCTTGTTTTTATTTAGTAGAAGCTCTCATAGGTCTTTAAATAATTCATAACGCAGTGCCTGTTTAGTTCAAGGAGGGAGCCTGGAGAATGTTAATGAAACCAGAGATGAATTGGCACAGCTGTAAATCTGCAAGGCCCCTCCCCAATGAGCTCATCCCCTAGCAGTGCAAATTAGAATGACATCATGCTTGCAAACCACGGGTGCACTCACACTGCTCCCTGTCTCCTCCTCCTCACACAGGATTTCTCCTACTTTTCCAGACAGCTTTTTTCCCCAGAAAGATCATTATAGAGATACATGTAGGCAGAAGGAACAGAAGCTGGAGGACCTGCATTAAAATAATGGGGTTTGTCCTCTTACATCTGTCGCAGCTCCAGCACAGACAAGAAAGATACATCTTTCTATTTAGAGAAGAATGAAACTCTGTATTTATCAGTCCAGCTGAAAAAAATACTCAAAAAACATTAGAGACATGCCTTCGAATAAGATCTACAAGTACTCTACAAAGTACCACTTCTGCTTGCTTTCTTATAGAGCATGCAATCTGATGACCTCTGGACCACAAAAACACTCTCAAAACCAGGTCTCAAAGAGATGTATTTGTAAAAGAAAATGTTCATACAGCCATGCTGTTGGAATCTCTCATTTCTCTAACCCTGTTTCAATTAGCCATCAGACACTTAAGGCATGGATATAAAAGTATGCAACACAGATGAATAATCAGAACCTATTAGTCATGGGCAACAGACAAACTAAACAGTTAATAAGAAGCCCACAGACAGAAATAATGCATGGGAAATAAATGTTCCAGGAGCAATTTCGATACTAACCTGCAGAAATCCAAGGTGTTTTCCTATTTGTCCATGAACAGAAAAGCCAGCTGCATTTGTTTACTCTTATGAATATGTTAGCCCAGGTCCATAACAAGCTTAGTAACTTCAGGAAGTACAGTAAGCATTAATATTAACAAGCTCATTTAGGTCTATTTCATACTCTTCAATAATTAAAGTTATTATTTACTGGAGAAGTTTATAAAATTACTGATTGCAGTAGAAATCCCAGCTCGGCTGTCCGATGCAGTCAGCATACCACTCAATGAAACTAAATTGGAAACACCTCTCAGTCTCATAGCATCCACTGGCCTGGTAAACAGCCCACACAAAGATCAGGTTTCTTTCTTCTCACTGAGTAAGGACATACTACATAAACTCCCATACAAGAATATAATGGGGAAGAAATACAGTCTAGGGAAATCTTTAAACCCTATCGTCACGTATTCCTCAGAAAACACACAAAAAGTATGCTTTCTGCAACTTTGAAATCTTACTTTCCCCCCTTTATAAAAGTCTTTTTAACAAACAACTTTAGTCAACATACCCAAAGCTAAGTAATGTAGTTTTAACATGCAGTATCATCTGTCTTTTAGTCCAGATCAAAACCAGGTTTCTGCTTCTCGTGAGAATGACAGAATGTGGCTGCAGAACGTTTACAGGTTTGCTAGTTATTTCCAAACTCCTGAATTTTCTGTGCTTCATGTTGCCTGTTGAACTATGCTCTCTAATATCCATAGTTTGGAGAAAAAAACCAGGCCCACAGTGGATTCTCAGTGATGTCTGAAGAGCTTTGCAGACAGCAATACAGAGGAGAATTGAAACAGGCCTCTGAAGGAAAAGAGTATAGCTTTTCAAATGCAGAGGAAAAATAGAAAATGAGAAGAAATCAAACACAGACAAGCTGCAGAAGCAGCACACTTGACAGCGATGAAGGATGCAGGGCAGCAGGATGCACCCAGAAGTCATTACCACATGGCCTAAGCCAAGATAAAAGATGCACCACAACACGAGGTCTCCGAGCCATGCAGGAATCATGGCTGCTCCTTGGGGAACACAACTGGGGTATTTTCAAAGTGATAGAAATGCTTGAGAAACACTTGAAAAAACCAGAAGGAAGTGGTTAGAGGTCACATGAAGAGGAGCTGCAGAGGGGCAAAGGACCATTACAGCCTCATACTACCTGCCTGGTGTGAAAGCAGAGGAGGAAAAAGATCTAACTCTATGGTTAGAGGACTTTTTTAGCTTAGAGAACTTCAGTACTGTAAGTCTGCATAGCATTTCTAGTGTCGAATACAGTAGTGTCATTCCTGGACTAGGACCTTTTTCAGATACCAAAGGATAAACAAAACTGAAGAGGTTCTTTGGTCAATAAACTGTGAACTAATTTTCCCATTAACAAGCAGGACACCTTGTTATTCCAAACTAATACAAGTCCCAATTACATTTTCAGACACGAGATTAAGAAACTTAAAATACATACACCCAGAAGATAACAAATGCATTAACAAACCCATACTTTAGCTATAGCACTGCAAATGTAAATGCTACTGCACAACACCAAGTCTAAGCAAAGGACTGCAAGCTTGCTATGGTTCTATGTTCTCCCTCTGGGGCTGTCCATCAGGTGGAGCAGTTCAAGGTTTTTTTGGTAAGTGGCAAGTAAAACATCAGAGGCTCATTTCACAGGAGGGCACAGCAAGGCAAGGCCTGACCCCAACAGAGGGGGAATTTCTGTAGGACTTTGGGACATGTACAAACACAGGATGCCATGAAATAGTGCCTGCACAAACGCTTAGGCTCTTCCTTCAATCTCCTATTCCAAGGAAGCCTGCCCAGCCTCCCCATGTAAACAGCTGATATGCTCAAGATTTCAGCAAGTAAGATTTCAGCAGAGGAAAAAAAGCCAAAACATCCCTTCTGATCCAAATCCAGATTTTGAATCTTTGTAAACAGACTCCGTATTATGAAGAATTGTTTGGAAATCTCCCATGTTAGCATCAAAGTCTTTGGCAACTAGCCCCCAGATCCAAATTCTGAAGCTTCAGTCTACCACAGTTTGAGAAAACATACTTATCCTTCAATATTTACTCATAGTGTCAAGCAGCTTGTACCTCTCCCTTCTCCACACTCTCCCCCTGCCCCTAACCCCCAACTGGATGCTTAGAGTTAACCTGGACAAAGTCTAACTAGAAACTTTAGAAAGTTTAGATGAAACAACAGATTGTTTGATATCTCTATGCTATTACTTTGCCCCAGAAGATGGTCACAAAATGTGCCAGTAATGCCTCTGCTTAAAAAAAGGAATTTTATATTTGTTATTCAAAAATCCCCATTTAACCTAAGCTCTTCCTCATTTTGTTTCCATCTGCACAAAACAAATATTTAATGCAATTTAATGACTAATGGCAAAAAATTTTAGCTCTTAGCGCTTGATAAGCCTCTCCAAGCAGAAAAGAAGAGTTACAATATGGAAAAATTCTACTGACGTAGAAGACTTCTTATTTCTGTGGCTTTCAAAGGATGTAGAGAATGACACCCACTTGGACAGTCAAAATGATAGGTGCATTCTTATTACTTATTATTAATCCTTTAAAAGTAATCTAATTTTGTAAAATTTATTCTGAAAATCTTTGGAATATAAAACATCCTTTCTGGGGACTGTGTACAGGCAAATGCAACTTGTGTACAACATTTTAAAGGATGGTTTAAAAAAACCTTCCAGAAGTACCATAATTGCATGCAAAACTTGCTTATGTGGCTTTTTAAACAATGGGATGTGTTAATTTACATTTATTTGATCTGCATAACACAAGCTCAGAGCCAAGGACTGCTGCCAGTTTCTCGCAGGCAGGGATCTAATCCACAAGATGCAAGATGGGCAGGTGCACCAACACCAGCTGCAAAAGAGAGTGCATGCCCAAAACCAGAAGGGGGAAAGCTGTGGTGTAATATCAGACAGAAGTGGCACTTTAAGGAATATCTGAAGATCTCTGGAGTGATCCAGTTGTGCAAGCCACAGAAAACACACAGCTGGGTACAAGAGAAATATATATAGAATATGCAAGAAAAGGACTTTTGGATGAAATAACTTCAAGAAAGTTAGTAATAACTGCAGAAAGACTGCAAGAGCTATGATGGTTAGAAGCAAACAGAAGTGGACAGCAAAGAAGGATAACCAGCAAAGAAAGGACTGTATGCCAGGTGAGAGGTGGAAGTAAAATCATGGCTGAGAACAGAATTTTCACCCCAGTGTAGGTCCCAGTAGACTAGGAAACACATCCAGATGTGAAAATGGGAGGGAACAGATCCCCAGGGAACAAAATATGCAATCTGTAGGACAAAGCTTGAAGAGACATGGAGGCTCCAGCAGAGGTGCTGAAATGCTGAAACTGGCAGAGCAGAAGGGCTTCCTGGCTAGTGCAGGTTTCAGAAACCATCAGAAAAGACAAAACTGCACCTTCGCACCAGACATTTCATTTTTCTGCCTTTACAGTTTCTCTTCGAAGTGCTAGTGAAGCATTATTAAATATTACTAATAAAAGAACAGAGAGAAAATCAGCTCAGTTCTTATGCTGGCCTGGTTAAACAGGGAAAATCACCAGTTCACCAAAGCATAGCTCTACTCAATATAAAACACAGTCAAGTTACTGTTGGTTCTAAATATGCTTTCTCCCCATTTAAAGATAAATAGCACCAGCATAATCAAGAGAAAGCTTTCTCTGCTCTTCTAAGCTCCGCATGTCCCTGACATCCTCTGTAAAAGAAGGTTCACATTGGTTAAATACAGCTTTTCCATAAGATAATACAGCTTTTCAATAAGATAAGGCAATACTCTGTTTGGGGGATCACCATTACTCCAAACTTAGTATCTGGTGCTAGATAAACTGCAGGACTAATACACTACTTCAGACTAGCACATCAGTCATTAAACACAACGTGTTCTTCGGCTGATTTATCCCCGCTTCTTCCGTCTAACAGCAGTCAGTCATATTTCAAACACAATTTTGTTTCCTCTGGCTCAGAAGCTTCCATTATGTGGACTAAAAATGATGAGTTTATCTAATGAGATTAGAGTCTTTTAAGCATTTTCATGTTAGTCAATCCTTATGATGGGATGCTTAGTTTGGAGGGCCTAGCTGAACAACAGCAAAGCACTGCAAGAGACCAGCAACACATGGTGTAAGAACCACTGATGCTGTAACAGAGCCACTTCTACCACTGTGACTGACTTACATGTATTCTTCTGTAGCACTGTTTATTTATACATAAAGTATATATTTATATGTACTTATAAAAGATGCACACATGCTCTACACCCCATTTTAACTCTCCCACTGCTAGTAATTCTTCATGTGGCTTAGGTTGATAAGTGTATAACTGCTGAAAACAGTATCATGCTTTGAACCCCCGCATCGTAAAGCAGCAGAGGAATTATCCAGCTCATTCCTGTAGCTTGAGCTGTGCAGAATATCAAATGCATGAACATGTGTTTTCTTCCCCAAAAAAATGTACACTGTGCTATTTACTTTTATATTTGGGTGAGGTGCAAATGTATGTGTGTGGTATCACAGACGCTAAGCTCTTCATAAAGTAAGCTACAAGAAAAGAATGAACGATGCTTTTATTCTTCTTTTAAATCTCAACTGCTATGAATCACACTCTTATGTTTGAAGACCAATATGACTGCAAAATGGGCTTTAAACCAGATAAAAATATAAAAATCTCAGTTCTTCATTGCCAGACCACTGTTAAAATTTGCTGTTTAACACCTTGTCTGGACTGACAATAACCTAAAGACTGGCAATAACCTAAAATTGCTATGATGGAGTAGGACAGAGAGTCAGAATCTACTACCAAGGCTAGCAACTCCCTTGTGTCAATCTAGAACAATTCACTCAGCCCATCATTTTCAGAAAGTAGACAATTCACAGTTTGATAAACTCACGCACAAGTCTCACCACAAAATGCCTGGGAAACTGCAAGTCTGGATGCTCAGACACACTTTACATAACTTGTGTTAAACACCCAAAGATAAAAGGTTTTAAATAAATAAATGACATTTTCAGAATACATGCTTTTGACCATCATTCGAATCCAAATACGAGAAAAGAAAAAGTAATTTAACATCTAAGAGAAACCAAAGACTTTTTCAAGGTTATTAGGCATACAAGGCAGGAATGGCACAGATTTTTTTTATAAGAGAGTAAGACTTCATATGAAGTAGAAGGTATTTTGCTTTGTGCTTAGATCAGCAGTTTTTCCCTACTTTTCAAGTCAACTTTGAGGCAGAACTTTGAACAATGGACCTTAGATGGGAAGCGTAAATGAGGCATAAAAGTCAGAAGGAGAGGCTGCCTGTTGGGAATCAGAAGGAGGAGGAAAGCAGGACTGGCCGTCAGGAAGTCTCCACTTCTAATCCTAGTACAGCCCCTGCCTTGCTGGGCAGCCACTTCCTCCTGCTGTACATCTTCTGATGCTTCTTGAACATCTTTAAAGAGGTTTTGCTTAGTGTTCTCAGTTTAGAGCATGTTAGTGTCTGTACAGCACTGAATCATAAAAATGCTGTATGAAGAGCTATTATTTTTACTGTCAGCAGAGTTGCTATCTTATACACACTGAAGCACTTCTTCCTCAAAACGTCATCTCTCTGTGCCATGTCTGAAGTTCAGTTAAAAAGCAAAAAATCACCTCTCCTAAATTACACAGCAAATTAGCTGTGCTGATACGTAACTAGATAACTGTGTGCAGACACAGACAAGGGAAAATAAATGGGAAGCAATTTGCACCAAATGTAGTTAGTAAAGCAGCCGTTCTCAGAGCGATGCACTTGAAAATACCTGGGTAATGGTCCTTCACTTTTAACAGTGGGTCATCTGTTCAACCATTCCCAGGTCTAACTTCAACTCAATTCCCACAGAAGACAATCAAAGTATTTTTGGGTGGGGGGAAGAGAAAATAGAAGTGACCCCTGAGACTCATCTAAACCAGAGACTTTTTGAATTCACATTCACAAGGCTTTACAGATATGCATATATATTTATCTATACCATACACATACATGCTTACATAAATGTATGCTTCATCAACGCTGTTTTGCAATCTGGAGTTTGTCAAAACCTATCTAGTGCATCACTATTCAAACAAAGAGTAATCAAGTTTCAAAGCTGCACAGATGGATGGCTGCCAACCTCCCTGTTCCTTCAGAGTGTAAAACAATGCTTCTGCTTTATACCTGCCGTAAACAAACCACGTTCAAAGCGCTGAATCCTCAAAGCAAGCTTCCCTCACTCCAGCAGCACTCTGCTGTCAGGAGCCTACAGACATTTTGGGGAACACAGAAGGAAGGAGGTGGGGGCAGAAAAAGCAGCTGAAGCATATTAAGCATTATAAAAAAGAGACTACTCAGTTTAAATCGCAGAGCTAGCAGTGGCGATAAGACTATTGTGAACAACAGATGCACCTTCTCTAAACTAGTTTTAGTGCCATTCTTTGGTGGATAAAAGTGCTTTTCTTGGCTTCCAACCATACATGAACTACAGCAGACTGGGTCGGGTCCAAGTTGTGCCCATACAATGCATCAATGTGGAAAAACAAGTGCTGGATTCAGTTTTCAGAACAGGTTAGTTCTATCAGCACACTAAAATGCCATCAATCTCACCTGGTTATTCCACTCCCTAACCTCACACAAGTACTGAACCAGCTGTGGAGCTCCTCTAATCCTCTCCACCACTATTTTACCTTCTGTGTTAAAACTGAAGAAAAGAGGCATAGGGAAAAATAATAATAAAACCACAGAAAATATAGCTGCTTAAAAGGCATGACCAACAAAATTCCTCATGAGCAACACAGAAACCACAGGCATCTTTGGTTCCTGCTTGCAACATGCTCAAGGGTTTCTGCCACTGTGTGTCTCTGCTGACTGGTGTCAGTCCCATTCCCATGCCACCCCATCCCAAACTTGACCCCCCCAGCTTCCCAGAGGGTGCTTCAATCCCTTGCCCTTGGCAGAAAGCCAGAGCCTGAACATCTGTGACACAATGAAATGGGATGATCACCCATGGAATGCTCATTTTCAACTTTATTCATGCAACCTATATTAAATAGCAATTGGATAAAAGGTGTCCCTTCCACTATGTAAAACAATGGCAGAGAAAATAAACAAATAAATATAAAGAAGGGGGTAGATTGTTCTCCATGCCCATTGGGGTATGGGGAAGAGACAATGCATGCAAAAACAATGAAGGAGGTTTTAGCTGTAATTGGAAAACATTATAGCAGAAAAAATATTTAAATCCTGGAACTGACTGCCCTTCTAAATGATGACCTGCCAACAGGTACAGACTTGGAAGAACAGATTAGACAAACAGTTACCAAAAGGGGTAAATACTACTGATCTTGCAAGATCTGTATGTCCCATGGAGGATTTTTAACCTATGGTTATTCTATTCCAGTGCTACAAATCACATTATGCCAATATCTAGCATATCTTCTAAACACATCTCTGAGGCAACAGTATTTAATCTACCAGTGTACTAAGTGAGCATTTATTTGGCATAGATGATGATACATGAAATATGGCAATACACCAGAAATAAAATATGCAGTCATGCATATCCTAAGCGATAGAGCTTGGGCATATTTTTTGAACAGAACATGGTATGATTTTAAGGTTGTTAAAATCTGTTCAAATATTTTCCATTAAAATAACAACAGTTCTCTCTATCAACAAGGCAAGGCTCTGCAGTAACAATAGCATATCCATTTTGCCATCAAGATAAACTCTAAGGTAAAGAGTTTTCTCTATGTAATATACACAGATATGTTCCAAGGAAGATCTTTACTAATTACCACCTAGATTTCTGTAACGTCTTTGATCAATTCCATAACCTTTCTCTTCAAGTTGGGTACTGCAGATGATGGTCAGACCTTGCTTTGACTGAAATCAACCAGGGAAGCTGCACGGCAGCAGAGTCCCTTTGCTTCAGAAGAGCAAGAGCAGCCCACTCACTGCATGTACACCCTGGCACTGCTCACTCCCATCTCCAGCCCCTGTCTTCCAGAGGGAGCTGCCCACTGGGTTACAATGAACAACACTTCCTGACAGCCTAAAAAGGGCCTATTTTTCTGTGCTGGGAGGAAGTAAGGTACCCTTAAGCCGGTAAAACATAATTTCCGTAACAGATACCCACTCGCATTTGTGCAGAACTGGCAGACTGGCGGGCTCCTGTCATTGTCTGGAGATAACTGTGTGTGTTTTGTCTCAAGTACAGTGTGAACAAACCCAACTCACTGGATTTAGCAATATATACTGACAAAACTGGTTTAGGAACAGAGGAAATTAGCCATGTGCTCATAATGGTTGTTCTCCAGGCTTTTGGCTGTCTATCCTTCAGCTGGCTTGTGGGGCTTGGTTTGAGATTTTGTGTTTGGCATTTTTTAGTTTGTTTTTTTTTGTTCTTCTGTTTGTTTGTAGTTAGATGTGCTTCTTCAAAGTCTAGTGTTTTCTTTAGGTTGTACTGTTTACAGAAATGGGAAACAATTTGTCCCTCACTGCTTACATAAGGAAAATAATGTGCATTGTGTTTGTGGCCTCACCACAGGCGTTACTCAGCAAATTTTAATTATCCTGTTCGTGATTTAGTGTTGTGTAAAAACATATCCTAGCATGTATACACATCCGCCCTTGCTTATTAAAGTCTGTTAGTTTTGGCTAGCTCATAGACATGAAGACACTTACCACCAACCAAAGCAGATTTTGCACTTTCGTCTGTTGTTCACTGTTCTCTCCCAAATAAAAATTAGGTATAATCAGCTTATATACCAAATGTTGATAATTTAATGAATATAGTAGCAAAAAAATGATGACTGGGTTCATGTATGTAGTTAGCCAGATCTGCTTTCTCCCAGCTACTTCCTTCCCTCCATGAGCTCGCACAGCTCTCAGAAGCCTTCCTTCACAATGTTGTGGGGCAGGGAAAGGATGCTCAGATATTTTCCAGGCACACAAACACACTTAGTGCATAATATGGGAACCGTGTAATTCCTTAATTAACCATAATACAATGTATCTCATACACTGTTTATAGAATACATCACAGAAGCATAAGATGATTTGAGGTGTATCTTTTGCAGTAGAAGGAAAAGTTTTTCCTCACTGGAACTGAAGGGAACGCTTTAGAAGAGCAACTGTGAAAAATGTCAAGTATTTCAAAGAAGGTGAGGTTTGGAGAGTCGCTGGTGGTGTTAAGGGATTGCTAGAGAAGAGGCATACCCACAGAAGGAACCTGGGGAGAACAAGTGGGAGAAGGAAAATACACAGCAAAAGGTGGGAGGCTGTAGAGCACAATGAGACACATTTTACAAAGCAGGAGGGCACTCTAGGCCAGATGCTTTCTAAGTTCTAATGACATCAATGTATATATTTAGCTCAGACAAGCTTTAATTTTAAAAAGTAGGTAAGAAAGGCAGAAACACACAGAATGGCTAAGTATTTGCCCCCAATATAGGAATGAACAGGACAGCTTGTTTTTAGTTTTGAAGTCTGACTGAAAATTTTATCTTCCATATTTCCTGTTTCTGATACATTTGTAGCAAGTAAGCAAGCCAAGCTTCTAAGACCACTGAGAGGCAAATAACAACAGTCAACGGTACTTTAAAAGGTACTAATGACACTGAAGTACTGGGATGAATTGCAGCCCTGTTATAAGGGTTGTATTTTACCAGGTACATACACTAAAAACTACCTAGGAGCCAGAGTCTCCTCAGCTGTACCCAGGCAGTCCCCTCCATCTCGGAGGGATTTCACTGGTGAAATGAGGCCAACATCTACTGCTCTGGAGGCTTAGCTGCAACCATGGCTGATGGGCAGCAGCTGCTGAGACCTCAATCCTTGTCCCATAGAAGGAAGCCACAGCCTGATGGGCAGCACTGGTCTGCTACCCATCAGGGCACTACTGAGCCCTCATGGTTTCTTTCATAGCATCTGTATTTTTCCCTGGCTCTCAAATCCAACTCCATCCAACTGCAGAAATGCTGTCTCTCAAATTCCTCTGCCATAATAATGACAGGCAAACTCAATTAACACTGTGAGCAGTTTGGATGTCTGCACAACAGGTTGCCAAAAAAAAATCCCAAGGGGGTAAAAAAAACCCCAACAACCAAAGATAACTAAGAACATTTGTTGCATAATGTAATTCAAAGCTTCTATCTGCAGGACCAATACAAGACATGTTTATTATGTCTTAAATCAAGATGTGAAAGCTTGGTTTTGAACTGCTTTAATAATGATTTATTATATGTGCAATATGTACCTAGTTTGGCAAGACTCATATCACGCATTCAATGGAGATTTTCTCTTCAAGCTCAGATCAGAACATAATAAAATGACAAAATTGTGCATTCCCCTGCAAATAATTCCTTCATAGATTAGCAAGAGAGTAATGTATCTTCCTTTGTAATACCCTGAATTCCTGTCAACATCATCATAAAATATATACCACAAAATACAATAAGTGTAACCACAAGCCTTTTTATGTGACATATTTTAAACGGCTTTCAACATTGATTCGATCTTCACTACTGCTGTTATTATTCCTGTGATCTAAAAGTACTCTAGATAGGTACTTGAAGTAGAAATATTAATTTAGAAAGATTAAATATCAGGAAGACATTTCTCAGGATACTAGAGATGAGCACACAAGTATGTCACCAAACAAATGCTTACCCCTAATTTAAAATAAATAAATAAATAAATAAATAAATAGATAAATGTGTGTGCGCGCGTGTGTGTGTGTGCATATATATCCATGAACATATTATTTAATAGCTACTGTGTACTTACTGTGAGAACTACTCATCTGTAATCTTGGAGCCAGGGGCCCAGTGAACCCCGTAAAAGCAACCACCGTTATATAAAATAAATTAAGCAACACTGAGAACCAAGAGATAACATAAACATTCCCCATACTAGTAGCCTTTCTGTTAGAGAGAAGAGAGGAGAGCAAATCATTTAGTCCAAGAGGACACTGACAAAGGTCCATGACTTCAGCATGCAGTTCTGAGGAGTTAAGCTAGGAAAGAGCAGCCATAATATTCTTTCTAAAGCATCAGTACAGGCTTATAAGGAAGTGACATCAAATCTTTTTTTCAGACACTTTTCATTACAAAGAAATATCAAAATAGGCCCAGCACACCCTCTTCATCATCCTTTCCCTCCTCATGCAGCCAAGTGAGGAATCTCCTCACACTAAGCCATCAGGTGACAGTGAAGTACGTGGCACTGTGTGTGTGTATAGCAAAGTACTAAGTGCTTTTTTTACCACCTTATGTCACTGCCTGCCTTCAAGGGAGGAACCAGTTGGACATACAAAGTGAAAACAAAAGAGATGATCCAAACTAACATACACAGCAGGGAGCATAAGCTTGGGAACACAGCTGGGATGAAGAATGTCCTTCACATACAAAATTAAGACTACAAAATATTTAACAGAGGTTTTCCTGGGGAAAGCATTACCTAAACACACACTCTACACTGCATTGTAAAGCTGATGATAATGACAATACATCTGCTACTCTTGGAAATATCACCCTCTGTTCTTCCTCAAACAAACAGCCATGACATTAAGTTTTGGGTAACAAACCAAATCGAATTAGGAGCAACAGTTACAACAATTTACAATATAGGAATAACTTACTAAAAGCATCAGTTGGCTATTGACTCCATTTACCATCTGGAATACTGACATTACTATCAAAAAATACATGTGTCAACAGAGCAGCAGCCTCAGTGCAGTATGCTGGTGTTGATGCTGCACAGGACAACTATTTCCAGAGGATAACACAGCTCAGTTGTCCAGCCATATGTGGGCTTCTGGTAGGCCCCTGAAGAGAAGGAAGGACAACACTCAGATACCTAGAATTTGGTATAACGTATAATTAGGAAACATTCTGCTACTGTATTTTGGCAACTTTATTCTATACTTTTCCCTCAGTTCCCCAAGGAGGCTATCACATACACAGCCAATAAGAGAGAATGTTTTATCCCAAAATGAGAACGAACAAATGTTTCTAAACACTGGTTTTATACAGAGTGTAAACATACACTTACTTGGGAATGTTGAATATTTTTAGCAAAATATCTGATTTCATTTTTACTCTATTGATGGAAGAGCAAAGAAGCAAAGTACTTTGGGATGTACCTTCTCTGCTGGGACAACTAGTAGCAGAAGTTCATATTCTAAGCACAGTTTCTCCCAGTCATCTGAAGATGCTGCTACCTCTGTTCTGGTCACTGGGTACTAAGCACAGATGGGCCAAGGTCCCCAGTATCAGATCACCTGCAGGAATTCTTATGGCAGAATTTAAAATAGAGACCCATGCAAAATTGAAAAGCTCTTTATCTATTGAGTTTGACTGTCATACTTGAAGAATAAAAACTATTTTTTATTGTTGGCTCAAGAAAACTGTGATCAGGTTAAACTTTTGGAAGCTTCCAAAGAGCAGCCGTTTATCCAGGTATGGAGTGAGGCTTTCCACACGTAGTACAGGTGTGGTGCAATACCATGTTTCCTAGTGCTGCTTCAGTAACAAAATCAGATGGTATCTTTTTGGAAAGACTAACAGCTGATCGAAACTTGTAGAGGCTTCATGCAGGCCTTGTGTATCTAGCATCACTTCTGTTCCACCATATTCTCAAAATGATCAGGGATTTGAGACAGAGGAGTTATAGATTATATTAAACCATGCAGATTAATAAAACCACAAGAAGATGAAGTTCTGCTTCAAATAAAAATAGCCCTTTCAAAAAATCTAATTTACATACATATCCTAATCTAGATACTGATATTTTAAAGCGATTAAGTGCTCCTTTCTTTGACAACACCCTTATTGTCACAAAACCTGAAGCAGTAATAGGTAAAACATGTATCTGATTTGTATAAATAATCATATAAATATTTATTATAGTTATTAACAAAAGACATCTTAAAATAGCCTTTCTTCTACACAAACCACTTACATGGCTTACATACCACATGAATAAGAGTCACAGGAGTTTCACTGTACTGTAGTTGTCTTAGGGATACAAACAAAATACTTGTAACTCCCCATAAACACAATGCAAACATATTACTATAAATGGAGAAAGGCAACACTTTCTATCTCCTTTTTTAAAAATCTGTAAAATGAACATTTTCATGCCTATGATGCTAAACTAGTTAGCATAAGACAGAAACTTCTACAAGTATTTTACAAGTAACTGTCAGTGATACGACTTCTCTCAGAAATGGAGGCTTTGTGTCTTTGATGACCTCAGAGATACAACATCAAATACCACTGAAGAAATTAGAATATTTTAATTTTACAGCATTTAAATAAAATTATAGCTACGAACATAGCTATGATGTGTGTAATCTGTGCAATCATATATATGGTAGCCCATTCTTGCACGTTTTTCACAGATACACAAGTTATAAACCATGTACCCATTGACTTTTTTTCTTTTTCTCAGCACAGATGGCATTTCAAGAGGAATTTTTTTGTGCCACAGCTAACACAAACCACAAAGAAATTACTCTTATTGAATATTGCCTGCTGTTGAAGAGTGTTTTGAAATTACACTCCATTTTTTAAGGGAACTGAAGAGCTGAGAACAAGCCGTGCATTCACATCAATGGCTAACACAGAAAGCAGCAGTGCTGACTGAATGCAGCTCTTCACAAACCAGCGCCTAATGGTCGCTGCAGATTAGGGACACATTTTTCCTCTGTGCCACTTTTGAGGAATTCATTGAAATTTGCTTCATAATAAGATCACGGTCTGTTGGCAACTTCCATCACACAGATAAAATTATGTAGCCTTTTGTACTGGCTACCAGTGGAAGATGATTTTTAAGAGAAGTAGTTATACATTGACAGATGAAGACAAATCTTCAAAGCAGTGCTTTGAATACAGGATTTCCTAGACAAATGGGAAACTTATTTATATGTGTATATATACACATGCACAAGCAAAACCTCCATCTGAAAACAATAATTACCTAAAATAATACAGACTCCAATGTCAGGCAGTAGAACAACTCAGCTTTACCACACTTAATTGTACAATCAAATTTTCACACATTTTATTTTTCACTGGGTAGCAAGTCCACAGTTAAAAAAATGGAAACTAACACTGGCCAAAAATCCAGATGGCTAAAGTCACCAGCTGGTGTTAAAGTTCCCTCTTCTAACATTAATACTATGGAAATCTGGGAACAATGAACCAAGAGGTCTGTGTGACGATGAGGTGCTACAAAAGGTCCCAACAGAGAGCCACTTTTTCATGAAAAGTAAGCTTCATCAGCATCCTTGTTAGGTCTTTCACTCTTAAATCACATCCTGCTCTCACAGCATCAATTACGGTAAACTAGGCTCAAGCCCCACAATCACACATAGTTGCCATTATGCCCCACTGTGTGAGAATCACTATCAAATATAAAACATTACAAGTAAAGAACAGCAAAAGCACGTTTCTTTATTCAGGAGATTAATAGCCCTTCTGCTTCAAACATTACTGGGAAAAAATACCTCAAGAAAAATGTTAACTAATCCAAAATTTGCACTTTAACAAGAAAAGTACATTGGCAAAATCCTGCTGGATAGGCCATCCAGCATATCCAAGACAAGTGATGAAAGAATATATTGTACTGGTCACATAAATGGTTCCTCTAGAAGCTGCAAGTGATTGAACGTGATGGCTGTGGGGATGTCAGTAACACAGCCAAGTATGAAATATCTTGTAAGTGTCAAATCTGCACACAGCACAGCACAAAGGAGAGAAATGGGGAAACTGACAAAGATCCACTGAAAAATAAAGATACATTATGCACGACTTCAGAGCAAATTTTTCTGCAGCTGGGAATGCTACACCTCTTTCAACAAACAATCCTATCCAGTGCATTGCTGTGGCTCTCTGGCACTGGGGACTTCTGAACGGTAATGCTTGAGTCCATACCACCAACTATGAAATACAAGCTTATTTATATCAAGCTCAACCATCCCAGTGGTAAGCCACATTTAAAAAGGGACAGCCCTGCTCTGTTCCCCAGCATGCTTGAGACTTGATGCAACTCACTACTTGAAAGGTGAGTTTCCAACAGTTTGCAAGCTGTCAGGGATGCTGTCATCTATCTCAACATCATGAGACGCTGGTTCAGCTATCATGGCAACAAAGACTACACACACTCAGGCAACTAACCTGCAGATGGCCCTGCAGATGAGCAAGGTGACTTTTGGAGTTGTGGTTTGACTCTGCGGTAACTACCTGCAGAGCTTTTATTTGCAATTTAATCAACCCTTTTCAAAGAAGTTTCTGCTATGTGGCTTTTGCATACTGCAGGCAGATAAAAGGCATCCAGACCTCAAAGGATATCTACAGCCCTTCTAGCATGCAAAGGAAACGTAGCACTAGAAAACAACATCAAGAAATACACAGGTTTTTACTTCAAAATATGCTAACAGACCCATTCTCTGACTGCTCTTTGGATAAGACTTTTCTTCCCATTAACAGTTTGATCCTAGAAGGCACTTCACCATTTTGTAGCAGACCATGCCAAGCAGTTTACCATCAATATTGAACATAATCAAGCTCTACCGACTGACTGGGTAAAATTCAATCAAGCTACACACATATTTAACTAAACAAGTGTAGCAAACAAAGCAACAATTTACTACTTCAATAATTAGCTGGCGCATATATTTGTAGAAGCTGCTTTTAAATGCATGGTATTGCCAATTATCAGAATTTTTACAGAAGCTCTAAAATATGGGAATGACTCTGGGAGTAGTTTTCCTTATATAAAAACAACTGTTATCAAAGTTTCTAATTAGCATGAATGTATAGAGAATGAAACTTAAGAAACAGGAGCACTCAACCTACAGGATTGTGAAGAAAGAGGAGAAAACATCACACATCCATGAAAAGCTGTTGGGCTAGCAGGGCTCAGAAGCTCACAGAGCTACAGTCAGTAAATGCAAAGCACAGCCGGGTTTCTTGGCCTTTTGTTTTCACCCAGTTAGACTGAAAATCCTCAGCAGCCAACATATAGCTGATGCCCTTTGAAGCTGCCCCATCAATCCCCTCAGCAAAAACTGCAAGAGATACAGGAAAGAAGCTCCCCCAAGAGAACCGAGGACAAGTCTAAAACAGATGGAGAATCATAATAGAAGGCAATCTCTGAATAAACACCACCTCTGGATAAACGGAAAAGCACAACTTGATCTTCAGGTTCTTCCCTCTACAAGCAGATTGGGAAGTCCTTCCAGTGAGGTTATCATAGTTAAGCAGATACTGCTTTTGATCTTGGAGTCAGGCTCCTGGAGAGTTTTGGCTATGAAAATATGCAAATGTTTCCATTGGAATGCATGGTGCATAATCAATCATGCCCAGCAGGCCTTACAGATCAACAACACACTCTAATCAGAAGGCTGCCCAGAGCTATGTTCCTGGAGAGATCAGGCAAGAAAATTATTTAGGGATGAAAATACATCACCATCTGTACTATTTCTTTACAATGATGGTCAGGAAACATGGCTGAAATTCATTTTACCCCAGCTTTCTGTAGCTATTCTACAAAGACCTAAACAGACAATGTTGGAGAGAATTCCTAGACATATTTCATTTACTTTATTTCAATTATTTCATATATTTTTTCCATTAAATTATAAACTAATTAGTAGATAAAATATAGGTACAGGAATAGAAATTAATTTCACAGTAATAGAGCAGCTTTTTTAACATAAAAGCATCAGAAGATAGCAAGATCCAATATATCATTGTCACGGCAAATGTCACTGCGTAACAGCAGTGAAACAGAAGGGCACAGCAGCTATGGTTCATTGCACAATAACTATTTTAACACTATAAGGAAGTGTTTAAGCAGCTGATAATAGGTTGTGGCTTGTCCTTTAGGCGCACAAACTATGCAGAAAAAGTTAGGCAGTCAGAAAATTTATCTTTTGTTCTTTTCTTCAGAGACAACAGACTACAGGAGGACTGGGGAAAAGGAGAACGATGTATCAAGACAATAACACAAATCTCACAATATTTTGAGGTCATCTAGCAGAAGACTGACAAAAGAAAATCTGTTTATTTATTCAAATGTTCCTACCCATCAGAGGGGCAGAAGTGATGCCTGCCTAGTGCCTTCTGGAACACCTGAAAGGACCTCCTCTGACACAAATGCATTTAAGTTCTGAAGGGTTGCCAGCTACCATTGGTCAAAACACTTCAGTCTTAAAGGGCCTTTAACACCACCACCATTTTCAGACATTTATTCTCACATTTTACTCAAAAAAAGGAAACTTCATCCCCTGCTCTGCACCACCCACCCTTCTATCCTCCTTCTTCCAAGAGGTAGAAACCATTCCCTGTGTACCTGGCTTGCACTGGGTCCCTCCTCACATTCTCACACCCACTGTATCAGCAGTCCAGGCTCTTTCACGTCTTTCTTACTGACATGCTTTGGAACTATGTCTGCATGATGGCAAGTAACTGAAGAAAATACAAATGAGCAAGAAGGCCCTGTTAACTTGCACACCTCTGCCTACTGGGGACACCATCTCTGATTACATTTGACCTCTATAGATGTAGCTACCTGAAATACTGGCAGACCTGGGCTTGCTTCTGCCCATCAGACAAGGTCATTAGTCCCATAGTGATACCACTCTCTTTTTATAAAATGGCCTTTCACTACTCAGATCCATGGATCTGGCTGTGTTTGATTGCTGCTGTTTGAACTGGAGATCAACCAAAAGTGTAGTTTTCTCTTTTCTACAGATAACATCTCAATTCTCAGAGATAATTGCAGTTCAAAACCAGACCCCTTTTGCCAAGACTGCAGTCCTTTATGCAGCAAAACTGACAATAAAGTCAATATTTAAAGGAAAAATAAAGAATTCAAGTTTCCTCATTATATCAAATAATTCATTTGCTCAAGCTGAACAGTTTCATTTATGCTTATCTGCATTTCAGAAGAAGGAACACTATTTAGCTCAGATAAATTTTGTTCAAAATAACCAAATGAAGAAATCTGAAAAGGGAAAGAATGAATGCTGTTAACTGTCATTTCTTTTTTTGCATTCCAAAAATAAAACTCCTTACAAAAAAGTCATGATCTCCTCCTGTCTTAATCCAAAAGACACTTCCAGTACAGGACATAACATAAAGAGAAAGGTCTGTAGCATTTTCACAAGATGAAACAGAAAATGTAAACAAACTTAAAAATTCTGCAGGCAATAAAATACTTTTTTCAGGTCTGCACTTAGGCTGACACTATTGCTTTGAAGAGCTGCCCTATGAAGCACCTTGAATATGTCATGATTTTGACAATGAAGACACATTTGTACAGCAGAGACCCCAGTTCAGGTCCTTCTTCCAAATTCAACAGCAGAAGCCGACACTTGCCAGGCTCCAGTTAGTTAAGTGTGTAACTGCTGAGCTATTAATTAGTGTGGATCTAACCCTTCTCCCCAGATATAACTGAAAAGTAAAACTCTGAAGTGTCACTTCTTCTATTGGTTTCCACTCTCCTGCATGTGCACATCAGATGGCCACAGTTACATCTACTGTGATTTCCATGCACCTGACTACCAATCACACAGCACAGTAGGACTCAGTTAAGATATTTTTGCATTTCTAAAATTTCAGAGTCTATTTGCAATAATAAAAGCCCTGAAGTTGAATGCCTCAAAGAAACATTACGCTGATGTTCTGCTGAACTGTTAGTTAGTTTAGATACAGTACCTCACAAAGATTTCCATTCTTATTCATTAAGATCCTTAAAAACAGCTAAGAAGAGATGGCCTTTGTTTCATTTTGTGATCAAAGTGAAATATATTTATCCACCTCTTAACAGCTCTTTTGCAAACACTTTTTCAGAGCTCTTTCGGACGTATTCATACGCCCCTGTTAATAATGAGTCTGAAGCTATGATAAACTTCTGTCTCAAAATCACTTAAATATTGTCTTGGGTTTAGTTGGATACTGCAATATTTAATGTTATCTTTCACTTCGGCATCTGAAGTGAAATGGGCAACCTTCTCAGTTCTACTAAGGTTTTAAAACAAAATAAATAGCAAGTTTCATTTTCACAGCACTTTCCTACTCTTTTTTTTTGTAAAGAGGGTATATGCAGCAGTAAGAAATTAAGACCATATTAAAGCCCTTATTTGTCCCACGTAATTGTAAATATTATCTGATTAATCCAACATGACCTTCAGCAACTGGGTATAACAAATCTGTGAAGGCGGATGGATTTTCTCATCAGAAGAGAGGACAGTTGACTCTGTCAAGTCCTGCCATGAGGCAAAGGGAAGAGGAATTCCCCTCTGGGGAACATACAACTCTCCCAGCACAGTCCTAAACAGAGGACTGGAAGGGGCCTAGAAAAGAGGCAAGAAAGCTCAAATGCATGGAGTCTTCTTGAAGAATGTGACTTAGAGATCAAACTGTGCTGCCGAGGAAGGGAGACTGGGTGCTCCCCTTCATTACAACAGCAGATATTTAGGAAGATCCCCAAGCAAAGGTTTAAGCATTCTTCCCATCAGTTGTGGACAAATGGCCCAATAATTCACCTTAGCTCCAAAGCAAAACTTGAGCTTGACTGGCAATATGCAGCAAGAATGACTGAAATGTTTATTATGCTATTGAACATAAACTCCAGGTTTCTTTCCTACTTCATTCCTTAATTCTGCTAATGCAGGAACTCAACCTGTATGTCTGAAAACAAACAACATAATACAGTAATTCTGATGTTCCAAACAAAATACGTGCAGAAGGAAAGAACAACTTTAGAAGACACCTTTGAAAATGAACTTATTTCCTATCATCTTAAGTATCCTGTGCTCACAACTGGTGTCACAATTAGCTTTAAGAAGGTATTAAAGATGTTTATTCATCCTCTTTTCCAGCTCATTGGGGAAAAAATATCCACCCCTCCAAGAAAGGATGATCTTGTAGCTATAGAAAATGGGAGCTTGACTACTGCTTCAAGTGGATTATCTGCCTGAAGTCACACAAAAACGCACTTAAACCCTGTACCTTAGCTGCCTGAGTTGTTAAATGGAAATGCTAACATATGGTTTGAGCAGAAGGTTAGCCTAGGTGACTTCCTGAGGTCCCTCCTGACCTACATTTTCTTGTGATCCTATTTGCTTTGAGACACACAGGATGAATGAGAAGGGCACTCAGACATTAAAGGGTTGATTACTAGTGAAAATCTCAGATAAGTATCCTAACATTTTCAAGATTTTAACACATAGCTTTTTACTACATGTATATGGGGGAAAACTCCTGTAAAAATGCTCATGGACTCAGCGCAAGGGACATCTAAGACAGCCAGGGAAAAACAAGTCATCCTGTTCTGGATGATGTGGTAGAACCTGCTGGTTATGCTGGTTTTCAGAAAGCCAACAAACCGAAAAACTAAACATCTGTTTGGCTACAAATTTTTGAAGTGGCATCATAAATTTGAGAGGCCTTTCACTGAATTATGTGCAAGTAAATTTACCAGTCAAGTTAAGCAGAAATCTTTACAGACAGACTGATGCTAACATGAACATGAACGAGAAAAAGCACTTGTCATCTTGCAACACAGAATACCCAATGAGTACAAAGTGTCTGCAAATATGACAGTAAAAAAAAATGAAAAATAAATTGCTAGCAGGTAAGATGATTCTGTGTCTAATTTAGAAGATTACTTCTCAGGGTGAAGCTGAGTCAACAATCTCTTCCTCTAAAGACACATCCTCCTCTCCAAGTACCTCAGCTGCAGCGCATTGTCAAAGCAAAAACAATGCCATAGCAATACTAAGTCTGAAGATGGTCTAATTTTCTGCTACTAATGTTTTTAATTTCCTAGCAGATCTCTCAAATAGGAAGGTTGTGATTGACTTTGGACTGCCTGGGCACAAACACTAGTTTTAGCAGTTCATAGTGCTGTTCACCAGACTTGTATCTAATATCCCATTGAAAAAATGGCAGGGGAGAAAAAGGAATAAAGCTTAAAATAAAACACAACAAAAAAATCCAACTCTCCTTACCTTGCTGGAGGCACATCAATATTTGAAGAAACAACCTTGCGCTTCTGCTCCAGAAGACAAACAGAACGAGTGTTTTCCTTTTCATACTCAGGAGCTCTGTTTAGTTTTTTGGTCTCTGCTGCTTTTAAATCTTCCTCCTTTGTAGTGAACAGGAGAAACTGTTGGTCTGGCAGTTTTCGACTGATGTCACTTTTTACATCCTCCTGTTGAAATGCAGGGAAGGTCATTTCACGCTTGATGTTGGCTGCCTGAAAAATTGAAAGCAATTATTAAAATTTTCTCTAATTCTCCTAAAATGGGAAACAACCCAATACCCACAGGCTTTTACTTCTAATTAATTATTTGAATTAGTGAATACCATTTCTTTGCCCTTCATAAATTCTGAAACTGCCATTAATTTCTCAACAATGTTGAAGACTATCCAGGAAAATAAGCAATTCTTGTCCATTTGATAAAGCTATCAACCTCTTTATGTTAAATCAAAAAGGTATTTGAATTAGAATGTCAGAAACCGGATTATAAACAACATATCTTTAATGTACATCCATCTGTGCTGCATAGGTATGCAAAAGAAATCCTAGCCGCCCTCCTCCTAAAACTCCAGGAAAAAAATCAGAATTTTTCCAGATTAAATGTAACCAAGAAATTAAAGCGCTTCCTATAGCAACATACTGGATTCTCTAACAGCTGTATTTGTAAATGAGGATTTTTCCAGGAGCAGAAAAATAATTTGCGATGATCCAACTCATCTGCCAGAAGGCAAAGGGGAGCAAGTGACACTGGCAGGATCTCTGTGAGGAGCCCATCCAGCAACCATGAGCAGGGACACACCCAGGAGCAGTGCCAGGTTGTCTGTTTGCCTGTCAGCACTTCCCAGATCTTCAGGTCTGCTGCTTCCCATAAGCAAAGACTTCCCAAGCAAATAGGTGTCTTAACAAATACACTACCACTCTGGAATACAATGAACTGGTCTTTATAAAGCAAACTATTGCAGGGTTGCAGGGAAGACCCCGAAAAGTCATCATAACCAAGCCACTCCATCTTCCCAGCAAGCAAAACAAAGCACAGGACCTAGATTTTCCCATGAAATCCATTTTCTGGCCAGCTACACTTCCCCAGCTTCACTGGGGCAGATCCATCTGTCAGGCAACCCCTCCAACCAACCCAAACAGCCAAGCAAAATACGGCCCAATGAAGTGGCAGCTTCTCCCACCTTAAGCAGAGGTACTTCCACACCACACGCACTCGCTTGGAGAAATCTAAGTGCCTTCTAGAGCTGGCAAACTGGATTTCAAAGTATTTGTAAATTATTGCTGATCTTTACAGTGGAGATAATCCAAGTTGTGTTGTCCTCAGACAGTAACAGCACCAATAAACTGAAATTCCTGTGTCAGCTCTTCTAACTTATTTCTCCTTTTCATCATCCAAAAAAATCAATCAATGGGTATGTGTATATATTTAATGCATTAAAATACATTCCTCTCCACAGATCTCTATAGATTTCAGACCTTGGCTGTTATAAAAATGGTGCAAGCAATTTTAAGTTCACAGGTAAGACATACTTGCCAAAGTAATTTGACTCTGTTCTGTAAAGTATGTATCACATCATTAAGGCATAAATATTTAGGACTGATTATTTAATTGTTTCTAGTGCTTCCACTGAAGGGCTTTTAGCAGTTGCTTCAAGAACAAAACAAGAGTTATTACTTTATGAATGTAAACAGTAGAAAGAATTAGACACTTTACACTTCTTCACACACAAACAGATGACACATTAGCAAGAAAATCTGCCTGGAAGACAAAACAGTCAGCATGTGATCACACAGAATTAGGAGAAGATATATAAACAACATAAATTGAATTCTGATTTAATGATTACCTTTTTAAAACTTCTTAGATTTACAATAAGCCTTTTTTTGAGTGCCTCAGAATCTCTGAGAAACTGAAATGCTGAGTTGCCTTCAATATTCATTAAAACTGACTTGCAAGTGATGCACTAAAGTAACAAAAAAGCCTGAAAATACCCAATTTTCGTAATCCAGCCCTAGAAATTACGTAACGCCAAACAAGGGTACATGTAAGACTTGAATTCCATACCCTCCACTGCCACATGGTCTTCTCTTGCATGACCCCATCTCCTTTCCTCCCTGCCCAGGATTTCCACCTCAGCCGGTGTGGAGGACGGTTCTGTGCAGGGCAGGAGCAGCTCTGCCCGCTGCGCATGGCAGGGGTGCTGCTGATGCGCGCGGGCACGAGGCAGCACCAGCAGCTGCCCCTTACCCTCTACAACCCTCAGTGTAGAAAGTGCCAAGAGCACGGGAGAGGGGCAGCCTCTCTCATTCCCTACTCTCCAGTGCCAGACTGAACTCAGTTTTCATCAGGATGGTTTTAATTATTTTTTTTAATGGACTAAGTGCATGACTGTGCCAAGTAAGAAAAGGTATTTTTGTCTTCAATTTATGAAACGGTAGGATTTTACTCAGTTTCAGCAAATGTATTATTGTGCCATACGTTGCTGAATTGTCTTTACAGACCTAAGCAGTGATGACAGAAGGTTGCAGGCTCAGACTACAGCTGTAAAATAAAGTCTAGACCATAAATAGCACAATATTTGCACTGTGATACCAGATAATCTATTTTTATATATCAAATTTATACACATCCAATTCAAAGATATTTCATATGTCAATATGCCACAATTAATAGCCAGCCCCCTGTACACATATGGAAGTGAGAAAAGACAAAAATCACAGAGCAAATGCTCAGGTTGCAGAAGCAGTTCAGGTTCTTCAGCCAATGGCCAGGAAAAGCCAAAGACCAAACCCAATGCTTAGACTAACTCTCTTCCTCTCCTTCAGTTTTCAACAGATGCTTGGAAATATTAACTTCTTTCCAAACTTTCCCTTGAGAGTGACTGCATTTAAAGAATATTTTCTGCTTTAGAAGCAGGTGATCATGAGAGAAAGCCAAGAGCTTTCCTTGGTGGGCTTTCCCCAGCAGCTTTCTCCTACTCCACAGGCAGTTTTTCTATTTTAAGTCATCCATGTCTATGGAAGCCATTTCCACTTGAGACACCTGCCCTGTCTGAAGTGTACAGTGTCTTTTGCTGGAAATCCAACCACCTACACAAGCAGCCATTGATGTGAGGAGTGCTGAGGGCCACAGGAAATTGAATGATCAGGTTCCTCACTTCCTGGCAAACACACTGATTAAAATGACCAGGACCCCTCCGATTTCAAGCTCTGCTTCACCAGCACTCATAGTTGAGAGACAACACAGACGCTTTCCAATATAGCTTTCCAGATAGTTAACTGTTCTGTCATATTTTATCAGTAAGTTAATTTTTTTTTCATAGATCCTTCATATTCTTTTAACTTGAGGCTTGTGGTGGTCCTCCAAGTCCAGAATGTTTCAGCAAAAATTCTGCGGAAGATCCAACCTGTCCAGGCCTATGTCACAGACAGACAGAAGGTAAGACTATGACACCATTTTATTTCAGCTTACTTCCAATACTTCACATTTCTCCATCCTTTGCTGTTCTCAGCTTCCATCATTACAGTGCACCCTAATGGTTCAGCTTTTCTTGTCATCATACCTCCACATTCGCCACCTTACTGCCTCCAGTATCAACTGCTGGTAAAACTTATATCTTTTTCAGGCACCCGATGAATTATCATTCATACAAGCCACTTGATAATAGGCTGTTTTTCTATGCAGTTCATTGTGTATTTTCACCCTTAAGCCATTAGCAACCTTCAGCTTACTTTCAACAGAGTCCTTTACAACCTGGCCTCAGGCAACCAACATCACTTGGAAGTTAAGTCACAGAAACAGGAGCTATAAACCACCTGTAAATTTTAAAAATTAGCTTTGTTTCTCTCTGCAGTTACCTTCACCTGCCTTTGTCAATTTCCCCCCCATCAATATTGGGCAAGGGAAACTTTTAAAATTCTGCTGCTTGGAAACAATTTATTTACGCATGTCTTCCCCACTGGAGCTCAAGCATGGGGCAGTGCCAGAGATGAGGTCTGATGAGGCATTCCTCCTTCGGTAATCATCCTGCAAAAACTGAAAACCATTTCTTGCTTTGGTTTCTAAGTAAAAACTTTATTAAGAAAGCCTTTCAATTTCTGTTTCGAAGTTGTCAAGACAATGGTATATATTTAGATTAAGGGTTTTACTTTTAAGTTAAGGGTTTTACTTTAAAGCTTGATTCATTATTATTAAATGACAAAGTTTAATAATCCATATGACAGCTAAATGATTAGCACAGTTACCATTTTCAGAAGTATATTAATAATTTTTCATTGCAAAACCTATCTTAACCTGCCTATAGAAACTTTTATCTGATGGTATTTTGTCATAACCAAATTGCTGGTCCTGAACTCCACATCAAGACCACACAATGCAACGTAAGTCCTGTCCAAAATGAGCATGCTTGACTCTGATACAAACTGAGGAATTTAAAGAAGTTTTTTGGTATTCCTTACAAATGATGTGCAGGCTGCAATTTTTCAGTAGTTTAGGCCTTAACTTACGCGCAGTCAATTTTTGCTCTACCCAAGAGCATGTCCTGATAAGATGCTGACATTGCAGTCAAACCTCAGTCTCCTCCAATTTCAGTTAAATTTCAGCTTGCATTTTACCCTGAACAGCAAAAAAATTATTGATCAAAAAGACAAGTCAGGCAACTGAATTGCCTATTCAAAGGATCAGCAAACACTAGAATAAGTAGACCAATCACATTTATATGGAAACACAGAGAGTTAGATTTCACAGATTATGGACATCACCCCTTGAGTACAACCGGACTGGAATGTATCATCTTCCCTTGCTTATGGTGCATTGCTGCTTAAAAAGTGAAGTTATTTGTTTTCAAACAGCTCACTAGCATTTAACAGGCATTAAGATGTCTGTGTTTCCTATACAATGAAAAGCATTAGACTCCGAGGAATATTAGCATTATTTGCCTGTGTGACCCAACTGTATGGAAATATATCTTCAAATGTGAAAACTGACTCCTACCTTTGTTCTTTCACATTTCCTATTTTTTTGGTGCAGAACCTGAGGATTCAGGTGGGCACAGCAGGAACAGAAACGTAATTTTTAACAGGCTTTGTAATAGACTACATAGACAGATGGAAATACTACAAACTATTGAAAGAACTGCCGTACCACATACCATGCCCACTTTGCTGACAGTTTTATAAACAACTGAGGGGCTGATTTCGACAAGGCAGCTGCCCAGCACAACAGAGCACTGCCTCCCCATGTGACTCAATGCAGCATCTTCCATGAAGTTATGCCGATTTACACCAGACGAAGAAGATCTTACTGCAAGTGTGACTGCAACTGCCTGCCAAGAAACAAGCCTGCAGTCACAGCCTCAGCAGAGAGAGGCTTGCAGCTCACTGTCAGGCAGCACAGCAGCGAGAGCCCAGCAGGCTTCCTTAACCTTCTGACAGGACACTGGCTAACTTCTGTTTCTCCTCACAAAGTCTGCTGGGATCTGGACGGACTAAGACATCTGAGAAGGTTGAGATGTCCCTTCCATGAACATTTTGAATTTTAGAGGACTTGGTAAAGTAAATAATCTTCCAACCGTGGCCTACTTTGCGCCATTATGTTTTGTTTATACAGATAACAAAGCTAATTTTACAACAAAAGCAATAAAAGTACCTCTAAAAACCAATAAAACTATTTTACAAGGGCAAGGGAAGTATCTGTACAAAAACTGACTGCATCCAAAGCTCCCTATAAAAAGCCACGCTAGTGGTAATACGTTTGGGGTAACTAGCTTAAAGTAACCTCACCTTATCTTAATAATCTTGAAGCCACTGCTATGTTTCCATTTTTGTACAAACTTATTTTTCTCCCTCAACCCATAAAGCTGTACTTCCTTTACTTCACTTACAGACCACTATAACTGGACTCAACTCCAGTGTCATTCCAGAAACAACAAGATCCCTCACAGCCACACTAGGCTCTTTTCCAGACTGGAGGAGGGGAGGGTGGGGGATGGTGGTATGTGTGGGGTGGGTGTAACATGCTAATTAAACAGCACGTATCAAAAAAACCCCACCCCACCAGCAATCACCCAACTCACTGCTCCAATTCCAGCTATTTGCATTGTCAACGGATAAATAATTTTAACTTAATAGTGGGTCCTAGGCCTATGCACAATATTAACACTACATGGCTGATAAAGAAGACACAGTTTTGGATGAGGATTTTTGATTTCCATCGGATTTACTATGTAATCAGTTGATCTAATTCCATCAAAAAACTCTTTAGATTAAACACCAATTAAAAAAACACCAGATTAGGCAGATTAGCTATGAGATGGTTTAGCACCAGCCAACCTGCTGTATAACTCTGCTGCTTTTTATAAACAGTTTTTTCATTTTGGCTTTGTGACCATCTCTTTCTGTTTTCTGAAACGGATGTAATCATCCTAAGTGTTTGGGACTGTCGATAAAACTCCCAACTGGTAAGAAAACAAAAGTCCCAGGATTTTTTTAAAATTAAACAAGGCTTTAGCAACATTTTTGATCCATTACAGAATGAATAGGCAGCTCAGTGTGGAAGCAAAAGAAGGAATCAATATATTTCAGCCTAGCATGTTAATGGGACATGATAATGAAATGTGTGTATGGAACATGACATACATTTAAAATGTTCAGCCAAAACAAGAACTCAATAACTGCAAGGCCCTTTTCAGGCCAGCCTGAACAGCCAGGCAATGCTCTAGGGACTGGGATAAGCCACTTTTCTCAACGAGAAAGACATCAGGAATAAAGTTCACAGCAAAACACAACAGGCAAAACTGAGAAACACCAAATTTGCTACCAAAATTACATGCAAGGAAAAAATATTTAAATTAAATCCCTGGAAGGACAAAGATTTTGGTTCACTCATATTACTTCATACAGTATTTCCAGTTCAGGTTCCTGTAACAGAGGGGGTTTTTATGTAAAAAGGCTCTAATTTTTGACATTCTAAAACAGTGTCCTCACTGGAAGGAAAGAATGCATCAAATTTCCATTTTGCCAGAAACCTCTATTCATACTGGAACACAAAGAGATAAGACAGAGTCTCGTAATGATGCTTGGAAATAATCTGTCCTGAATTTCAATGTATTATTACATTTTCTAGTGTACTTTGCATTTAATTACTTGCTTCACCAGCAGTTGCTCATTACACATAAATCACATCAATCTAATCACTCTAAGCATTTGTAAAGTGTTGGTCTCTAACAATACAGAAGATAAAGCATTTTAAGGTCACTTAAGTGTTCCTCACAATATATAGTACACATTAATGTATAGTAATGTACTATTCATCTTCAACCAGGCTAGGACAAAGTCCCTATCTTCATTTGACTGAATATAGAAAACCATCCACAGAATATATTTTCTATGTACTAAAATATGATTCTAAGCATTTTAAGTTGTCTGGATTCACAATACAGCGTTATGCAGCAAGAACTGGAGTCAGCAGTAAGTTTCTACCCTCCCATCATCCTCACACGTATGTCAGCACTTACCTGGCTAAGCCTAAGTCATCTACAAAACCCATGTATCCCAGCACCAGTTTAAGGTGTTTCTGAGTTATAGAGAATCTACCCAGATGAATGACAGAAACTTTCACTCCCACATTTGAAATCCCATACCCAGCCAGGTACCTGTTGTACCCCAAATAAAACCACCACCAACCTGTGACATCTGAAATACTGCACTAACTGGCACAGGAGGCATAAATGTTATTAAAGCTGGACAGAAAAGTCTTACTAAGATTACAAGGGGAGACAGCAAGGAACACTGGGAATTCATGGTCCTTCCCATACACCATTTTCAGGTCTGAACAAAAATTATACAGAGATATTTATGCCTTTTTCCCTCTACCATATCAACAAATGAATGAAGATGTCTAAGTATGGTAGCTTTCTTTCCCATCCCATATGCAGGCACAGTAAGTTCCTCCCAGAAAAGAACATGACATAACTTCTAAGATTATCAGACACCAATCAGTAACAGTGAGCAAATTTTAATACTAATTACTGAAAGTGTGTATCTTCAAAATCTGCTTGCAATGTTTAAGTCTCTAAGAATTAACTGTGTTCTGTGTCCTGGCTATGGCTGTGCAACACAAGGGTGTGACCTGCAGTCACCTCCATGTACACTTGGTTACCTGGGTTCCAGCTAGACATTGGCCCCCAGGCTTGGCATCGCTGGCAGGATCTCAGGAGAGGTATTTCAGCCCTGTTTTCCTTTTCTTAAATAAAACAAGCGCCTGAGAAACACACTGCCTGTAAACATCTGAAAACACAGACGCTGCCTTGGAAAGCTTTAAACAGGAGGAAAGCGGAGGATCGCAGTTGCAAAAAACAGGTTAATTTTTTATTTAGGAATTCAGGTACTGCACTTCAATCTCTGCTAAGCATGCACACCATTGAGTGCTTGGTACTCTACCACACTTTTAGCAGGACTTACAGGCCAGGAATGGGCAGTCATAACTGCCTTCCCAATTACTGGTTGCACAAAAAGTGAATTTAAAATTAACTAAACCAATTATCACGTATTTTTTCTCACAGGGACCTATGTGCCTGGCCCTGCAAGCGGGAAGGAAAGGTTCTTGCCAGGCAGCAGGTTCCCCTGACCTCTCCTGCAGTGAAAGCAGTGTAAGCAATGACCAATGACACCAGGGCAACCTGTGGCCACACAGAGAACAGGTGAGGGGCTGGAAATGTATGCCCTGGGCTGGCCAAGGAGCATAGAAGGAGAAAAGAGGAGGATACACTTGGGTCCTGCTGGTCACCTCTGGGGAAGCTTAAAAAAACCTGGAACTGGAGACAAAAACAAGCATGCTAATGTGGGGTAGCAGGGAAGTTCAAATAAACCTTTTTTGTTCTTATTTCTATTGCATTACTAGATGTAATTACAAGATGCAAGTAGTGAGCAACATCAAACCAGGTGTTCTCACTGCACTGGCTGAAGTTCTGAAACCTCACCTCAGGGTATTTTCTATGGTATGCCTATGAATATCTATTTTCTATGAAATGGTGATTTTTTTTCCTACTTGTAAGAGATGCAAAGAGGGTCCTAGAACCCAGTGGTAAAGTATCTACTATCTTTGCTGCCCCTAATTTTGATTCTGTCTAGATTAAAAAGTTGTACACAACAGCTTATGTAGCTTAATACAGCCTTGCGTATGGACTGTCTTACTGATATATCAATATGGCCTTTACTACCTGAATTTCATGTGCAAATAAAATCTCTTTTAACTATTTCAAGACCATTGCTGAAGATGTACAAGACACTCCACTTGTTTCTCTCTTCATCTGCTGGTGGTCTGGGATCAGTAAGGATGGCAGCAGCTCAAAGAAGTACTACCACTTCTATCATCTCATTCAGGATCAAGCAAGTAAAAGCTCACAAAAATCAAAATACAGAGGCAGTGGGGAACTCCCCACACTTAGCAGAAGGTTTTGGAAATGCTGCTTCACTGCTCCTCAGTAAAAAAACCTTACCTGGTTCATCTGCATTTGAAAGCCCTCCTCCTCTTGACTGGATAGAGATATATAGAAGGATATTTTTAGTGAAAATAAAAACAAGATGGCTTTATTTTCAAGATCTCTTGCAAGTAAGATACAGAGATGTGAGATTTCTGAGGTCAGAAGTTGTTGTCTGACTTTGAAAGCAGCCAAATGCTGCATGAGATGAGATACTGCAGATCTTAGATCACTTAAAAGGGTATGGTAATGTAATCCATTTGCCTTTACATCCTGGGACTTTGCTCTTTTTTATTTGTTTGTTTAAATGATGGCATTTCAGTGAAATTGAACCAAGGTAATTCACAGATGTATGCAACTGTTTTAACTTCTGAATGAAATAGGTGCTGTGAATGAAAGGGCCAGTGCTGATCCCTGATGCTGAAAGCCTGGAGGAGATATTACAAGATAAGTATTAAGCACAAGTCCTTATCTCCTCTAATGGATCTTGAGTCTAGAAGTAGAAAGCACAGTCCCTCAGCAGAGGTGAAAAAGCAAGAAGCACTGCCTCCAGTAGAAGATTCTCCCAAGTCTGGGTTCAGCTCGAGACAAAAACATGTAGCAGTTTTTCTGTTCAGATTAGGAGAGGTGCCAAAACCCAAGAGTTTATTTTTGTGTCTGACTATACAATAAACAGTATCAGAGTTACAACATGCAGAGGCCAAACGCAGCCCTCTCTTCTTCAGCTGCTCCAGAAAACAGCCGTCTATCAAACCACTGCAGATATGCAGTAACATCTCATAGGAGAAGAGCCTTCACAAAGAAACTGGAAGACCATCAAGCCCAAAGTTAAGCACAGTCCAACTGCCAAATGACTTCTGTCTTCTAAAAGATGAAGGCTTGCTCCATTTCTAACCTTCCCTTTCCTCCGTATGCCTGTTCTAGCTGTGATATCTCATCTTTTCCTTTGCACTATCAAAATAGCTGCCAAGCCCTTCCTTGATACACCATAACTGAAGGACACTACAGAGTCTACAGACCCTGCTGCTTGTGTTTTCCACTGTTTCAGCAGCCCACAAAAGCACACAATAAATTCTGGCACAAGCACAAGGCTGCCTGTGAGTAACTGGAAGCTGGAGAAGGACGGAAGGACAGAGAGGGGAATGCTTTACCCTTTTTGGAACTGATGAAACATGAAATCCACAAACTCCGTCTGTTTCGTCCAGTGCCCAGGCGCAAAGCACTCTATGCTATCCATGCTGCTGCTCCAGCAGATGGACCTATCAGCATGGAAGAAGAAACACCTGCAAGACCAACCACTTCTCTCCTGCTCTGAGAAAGTAAGGGCAATTGTCTGAAACAGTGTTGGCCACACATGTTGAAGCAAAATATCACTGTAAATCCTTAGCAACCACCAATTCACACTTATTCATTTCACTGCTTTTTCCATGTAGCTCTGTAAGCCAGATATGAGTGGCTTTCCATGGCCATATGGATCACCACCGACCTAGACCCAGGGGCAGCAAGAACTGCATCACAGTGTTCTCTTTAAAGTATTTTGAAGTAGAAAAATCATATTTTTTTCCTCTGGAAGTACTCACATTTGTCATCATTGCACTGTAGAAAGAAAAAGCATTGAGAAATATGAGGTAAAAACCATTTTGGATCCAGTAAAGTTTTTTTACACCACTGCAAAGGGATATGTACATATACATAAAAGATCAGGCTGGCTCAAATGTTTCTCTCACCAGCTTTACAAAGTCCAATTTACAGAAGGTGATTGTACAATTTGCTCTCTATGTCAGTATGATGTAGGCATCACCCACCTTATCTGCTGAAGTAGAAAATAAAATTCAAGTAACCATCCAATCTTGACTGCTTGTTTTAACAGCACTGCCCATCTAAAGTTCAAATAATCTTTTATCCACCATGTAAAAAAATACATTAAAGATGGTAAAACACTGAGCTATATAATTTCACACTTCAGTATGTGATCACTGAGGCGTTTTACCTTCCCTCTGATTCTGTGTTCAGTGATAATAACAGCCTTTTACAGTTAATAGGAATAATAATGTGAAAAGGTTTTAGGATACTAGTAGATTCACATTCGTGTTCAAGTAATTGGGCTGAAATTCTAAATCTGCTTAAACTAGCAGTACTTTTCCATCAACTTCAGTTGGGTCAGGATTTTACGGAAATTTGACTCTGTATGTTTTGCAAAAACACAAATAAAAAAATCTGTATTTTTATCCAAGGTTCAAGCAACAGAAGTTGTTCAGTTTCCTGTCTTCATTAGTTTTGTTGTCAAACAACAAATACCACCCACACATGTACTTTTTAATACAATAAGACAAATGTCGCCGCAATAATCTTTTGAGATTGGAAAGTTTGGCAAGGTGCCAAAGCAGCGAAAGTGATCCCATCACAGACTGTTCAGCAGCAGCAACAACATTAAATTCCTATGTGCTCTGCTCGGCAACATGCTACAGTGAAAAACATAAACACAAGTTCATGAAATTAAAGCTGATTCCCAGAGGAGCTAATGAACATTCTTTTCATTCACCTTATATTTCCTGTTCTATTTTTGTAAATAAACAAAACTTAAGAAGAAACTTAAGAGTTTCTCTTTTAACCTACTGTCCTTCTGTAGAATTTGGGCTGGCTTTAAGCTGCAGTATTAGTCAAGCTGCTCACTATTTTTAGAAATAAGCAATTCAATAAATCACTTGAAAGTATTATAAAGCCAATGGGGACTCTCATTCTGAGGGGAAAAAAAAAAACCATCATTGCTCAATCCACAGCAGTATTTACAGAGCAGACACCAGCAAGGACCAGCATGCTCCTGGCTGGCCAAGCAGCCAAGCTCTCATCTTTGAGGCACTGATTTATCCCACAGTCTAGTAAGAGCTCTCTGGTGCTCTTGTAATGCTGGAATTTCTAATCTGGCAGCTGGGAAAACAGAGTAGGTCTCAAGGGTTGAAAGCTGATTTACAGGACTCTTAGACACCTCTGTAACCTCGGGTCTGAAGAAAGTTTGGAAGAGCACAGGATCAAGAAAGGCACAGATGGTCTGTACATCTGCACTTGTCACAGGACACATTACAAATGTTAAATACCAGCCCATGGAAAGCACTTTCTCAATACTTACTTTTCAGATGAAAAAAAAGTCACTTCTATCTCCAAGGAAGACCCAGGGAACTACAGGATGGCTGGTCAGCCTCACCTTGATCCCTGGGAAGGTATCACAATACACGGAGGAGTGGGTGATACACCTGACAGTCATGATGCCACCCACAGAAACCTTGACAGGTTAGAGAAATGAGCCAACAGGAACCTCAAGAAATCCTGCCAGGGGACAGTCCTGGACCTGGGGAGGAACAACTCCAGGCACCAGTTTGTGCTGGAGGCACAGTTGGAAAACAGCTTCCTAGAAAAGGCCCTGGGTTCCCAGTGGACACCAAGTTGAACATGAGCCAGCAATGAGCCCTCGTGGCAAAAAGCTGAACCATGTCCCAGGCTGCATTAGACAAAGTATTGACAGCAGGTGGAGGGAGGTGATCCTGCCCCCTCTACTGAGGCACTGGCTTCTCCATTCTCAACCTGGAATGATAGGTTCAGTTCTGGGACACCAAATACAGGAAAGAGACGGATAAGACATGGACACACCAGAGAAAGTGCAGCAAAAGGCCACCAGAATTATTTCAACATGGAGAAGAGAAGGCTTTGGAGAAACCTCATTACAGCCTTCTAGTACCTCAAGGGGACTTTATAAAAAGGAGGGAGAGGGACTTTTTATATGGGCAGACAGTAACAGGACAAAGAGGAACGGTTTTAAAATGAAAAGAGGGCATGTTTAGAGTAGCTGTTATGAAGAAATTCTTTACTCAGAGGGAGGTGAAGCACTGAAACAGGTGCCCAGAGAAGTGGTGGATGCCCCAGCCCAGAAGCATTCAAGGCCAGGTTGGGTGGAGCTCTGAGCAACCTGGTCTACTCAGTGAGTGACATCCCTGCCCACGGCAAGAGGCTTGGAACTAAATGATCTTTAAGGTGCTTTCCATTCCAAACTGTTCTATGACTCTGTGATTAAGAGACCGGATTATCTCTCCTATGAGGAGAGCTGGGACTGTTCAGCCAGGAGAAGAGAGGGCTTAGGGGAATCTTAAAAATGTCTATAAACACCTGAATGGAGGGAACACAGAGCCAGGCTCTTCTCAGTGGTGCTCAGTGCCAACACCAGAGGCAATGGTCACCCTCTGAAACACAGGAAGTTCCCTCTGAACATCAGGAAACACTTCTTCATTGTGAGTGTGACCCAGCACTGGCACAGGTTGCCCAAAGAGCCTGTGGAGTCTCCCTCCTTGAAGATATTCAAAACCCATCTGGACATGGTCCTGGGCAATCAGCTCTACGTGACCCTGCCTGAGCAGGGGGCTTGGACCAGATGATCTCCAGGGGTCCCTTCCCAACTCAAACATTCTGTGACAAAGACTGAGCAGCACATCTCTGCCCACTGGTAGGTACTGAATACCTAAAGGCTGTCAACTGATCATTCTCAACTGACCTCATTCTAGACTGAAAAAAATATAGCAAATAAAGATCAGAACTGTTAGCGGCTTCACCTTTATTCTTACATAGTTACAGTTTTCTAATACAATTCCTTTTAGAGGCAGTGTGGGTACATTTGGTCTGCATCCAAACAACAACAACAATAAAATTACAAGAAAAAATCCTCAGCAAATTAGTCCCATTTGTTCTTTATTAGGGGAGAGTGGAGAAAAAAATACAATCTTTCTTTCTCATCACCCCCAGCTCTGCCTCCAATAATCCATATTATGTATAAACTTTTAAAATTTTTCATAAGGAAGAAAAAAAAATCCCAAGTCTAGTCATGAATTTTCCACACCAACTTCACTAGGCAGGTTTTCACTCCGGAACAAGAAACTGAATGAAGTGTGAAACTTAAAAAATTAATTAACTTTATCTACTTACAAAAATATGGCTAAGTTGCTGGTGTTTATCTGCCTCTCTCATCTCACCCTTTAGCTGTTCCTCATGGTCCATCAGTGTCCATTCATATCTCATGTTACTCTCTGCAGAAGTGGGCAAAGCAGGACCATGCTTGTTCTGAGTTTGTACACAGCCTAGCCTAACAGGCTCCAAGTTCAGGACGTGAGTTCTGGTGTTCTAATAACTAGCAGTATTTATAAAAATAAAGTTATCATTATTAGTCTGAAAGGGAACATCTGATTTTCCTCTTAAGTTCCTAATGTGTCTTACAAGGTCTCTCCTCCACTAAGCAAATCTGGTATTTGAAGCTTGTATTTTGCAAATTGCCTCTTAAAAGACATTTGCACACACATATGAAAGCTAATTTAAATAACACTTTGCTAATCAAGCAGGAAAACTCACTTTTTTTGTCCACAATGAGCCTATAGTCCATTCAAACAGAAAAGCTGATCTAAACCCAATTTTAAAAACAGGAGAGAGTCTGATTTAAAGGACAGCAATGAATTCACACCTGGCTTTAGAAAGAATGCAGAGAAAGGAGCAAAAGAGCAGAGAGTGAATTCAACACAGCGCAACAACACACATAAGTAACAAGCAACTGATTTCTTCCACATAAACTCTGAAGATTCTTCTGCATCCCATGTCACAGAGATGTCTTTAAAAAACAAAAAAAGGGTGAAAAAATCAACCCAAAACATAACAAACCACAAAAATTGTGTCCAAAAGCATAATTTTTCATGAACTCCTACCAAAGTCTGCCATCCCCACTCTGAAATCTGTGGCACGGACTTGTTCATGCTCCTTACTTTGTACCTGTTGTAAATTTCACTTCACAAGGTGGGTAAAACTGACCCCAATGTTAAAGTGTAAGCACGAAGTTAAAGTCTTGCTTACACTGCTTGGGCTTTTGTATTCCTCTGCTATCACCGCACAGCTCTCTGGGCCTTTAGTTTTCAGACTCTTCATCTGATCATTTTCCATCATTTTGGGAGCTATGTATTTGCAGGAACAAATCCACTTGTGGGAAATTCATCCTTCTGATATACCAAGAGGTGCTCAGAAACAAGCCAGGATCTGGAATAGGTAGTTCCATGGGTGAGGAACAGGTGCAGCACCCATAGTCAGTTGGATTAGGAATGTCCTGCATCCATACTCTAAGCCTGGGGACAGAAATTGGGCAGGAGATAAACTGGCAGCTCAACTGGGCTAAACAGAAGAAAGCACTAACCCCTTTACTATTCATAACAGTAGAGAAAACATTGCAACATGCTGGCATGTTATCACAAGCCCATGTTCACTACTAGCACAGATGATTCTCAATCACAGCACCCTAATGGCTTACAGGCAAATTAGCATAGCTCTGCTACTTGCAGTGGGGTTTTCTTCTAAGTACCCAATACAGTCAGCATCAGAGACTGCTGATGGACCCTACCTCAAAACCTCCTTTCCATATCATCAAACCCAGCAGTTTCCACAGACTGCATTAACCCCAGCATGGTACTAACGTGGCTGCTTGTGATATCTGAACTAGGCTCCATACAAAAGATGAATTAAACAGGACTGCAAATTAACCCACACTTCAAGACAAAGTACTAGCAATTACACTATTTATACTTTTTCATCTCATTTCAAATGGCTGAAAATCCAAATGCAGCCAAAGCAAATACAGGCTGCACAAAAAAGAGTTTCACATGCAAAATGAGTCTGCATAATCAGCACCTTGGTGTAATTCGTTTCCATATAGAGATTAATGAGCTAGTTCTGATATAGTAAGAAAACACAGCACTTCTCAACAAGGCTTTACAGGTTCTCCAAGACTCTCTGGCTATTCTGCCATTACCCACCAGCCACACACAGCACACTCGTGCCTCTTCCAGCTTGTTAGCATAGCAGGAGAAAAAAAGCAACAAAAACACTCTCCAGTGTCCTCCTCTTGGACATCTACTCAGCTCCAGCTGAAGACACAATTGTATCTTCCCCACGATCATCAGTCTCTCTTTTTTGTCATTTACGTTCTCTCTTGCCACAGCTTCAGAAACTGAAGAAATAATGTTTATAAAGTACTTCTTCCTCTCTATCCCCATGCTTAAGAGTGAGGGTCAAAATCAGACTACCAATGGCACAGCCACTGGAATTCTTTGTGAAGCAGAGAATACGGCTGTAAGATCTAACAGTGCCAGCACCTTGCTGATCTTGACTAGTGGACCAAATTCTCAGGCACCTTTTAATAATATTAACTCCACTGCTGACTCTACGATGCTTTCATCCATGTATCACAGGCAGTCCATAGAAGTGACAAAGTCACAAGCCCCTGAAACCTCTAGCTTTAAAGTGCCATTTCACCCAAGGGCACAGACATCAAGTATACATGTGAATACACACCAGAACACTGTGTGATGCTTTTTAATTGCATTATCCAGATAGCATACGCTGCAAAACCAGCACCCAGATCACTTTGCTTTCTAGTCCAATTAAATTCTGAAGCTCTTCAGGATGTCTCTTATCTCTTAGTATGAAGAGTATTGGTCACTGCAACAATTTATGCCATCTCTCAGAAGTGGACATCCCTTCAATACACTTTGCTCCCAGTCCCCAATTCAGAAGCCCAGGTCTGAGAGTCAAATGCTGCTGAATCCATTACACTTCTCCACTTGGAAGGAATTCCAGTCGACAAATCACAACCAGATTGTGCCAATCCTATTACCCTCCCAGTGTTTTGCAGCTGGACCTCTGTATTCATTTCATGCCTGCTTCTCTCATTAATAGAAACACAACCCACTTGGAAAACCCACTTGCCCTTTCCACACACTCAGGGCCACACAGCCAGAGCTACTTTTGGGAAGCATCTTTGCAGTTCAGTCACTTCAGGCTTAAAAGCACTCAGAAATGAAATGCCTAGGGCAGAGAAGTTTAATCTGTTACTTTAAAATTACTTGGAAGAACCCTCATATTAAGCTTTGAGAACTCCCACACTAACAGTCTCCAAAGAAATACACAGATAATTTATTTACAATGTTAAATTTTAACCTTTCTTAGTTTATAGCACTCAAAAGTATAAACAGAGAAAGCAGAAACTGAGCAGGTAGTGACAGTTAGAAATATTCCTCCAAAGAGGGTAAACATATTCCTCCAAAGAGGGTAAACATGTGCACCTGGTTACCAAAGGTGACTTGACAGTTCATTATGTACACTAAAAGCAGCCTAGCAGGCATTGCTACACTCACCTCATCTATGAGGTAGGTTTACTATTCAAGGAAGTAAATACATGCAAGCACAATATTTTTGTATGTACACATACTCAGGTGTAAGGCAGAAATACTGAGTGTAAGGCAGAAATACCAGCAACCTCTAGCAGTTGTACTACTTGAAAGCATGTTGAGGGTTGACAAAAAGAACAGTACCCTCCTACATTTTATGCACATTATACCTATACAATCCAGTTATATTTTGGATTATTGTGCTCCACTTGACAATTTCAATCTTTTTTCCTATTAGGAACACACAGGAAGTTCCTCTAAGCCTCCTCTACCACTTAGGACTTTCAATACAAAGGGGAAAATGATGGGACCAGAAGCCCATTATGGTGCTCTTCATCCTAAGGCTACCACTCAAGTGTCAAACATTGGTTCTGTAGCAACAAAACTGTTCCAGCCTGTCGTGCCTCAGCACTATGGATGGTCTGACCCAGACACCATAACCTCAACTCATGGCATTTGACAGACTCAGTGAAGAGCTACAGACAGGGTCTGATGACCCAACTGTGTCAGACTGGTTCTCAACGCTGTAACAAAATTGCTCTGAAGCAATATGGGGATAACTTGCATTTCTGCTGCTATTTTCCTTTGTGTATTGTTTGTTTTGGATTTGTTTCCTTTTTTTTTTCTCCTATCTATGGATACAGGAAAGACCCCAATGGTAACACAGCACTATTAATTATCCAACCCTGAAGTCTGATCAAGTAAGAATTGTTACCTAGACTAAAAAAAAAAAAAAAATCAATTCAAATGGGTGCCCTTTAAACTTTCATGTATATTTATTTTCCATAACCACCGCACATCTATCACACGAATCATCTATAAAACTACACATAGACTTAATCCTACTACCCTGGTTATCCCAAGAGGAAAATAATTACAGAAAACGCTTCATAATAAAATCATTAAGCCTGAATCCGCGGGATCTTAGCCGGTGGGTGTGTTCATCAGGTTGTTCCAAACCGCACCGGTTTCAGCGCACTGCCCGCGCAGGCTTCGATGGGATTTGAATCGGGCCTCTGCATAGAACGGCTGCGTTCCTAAACTTTCCACAGGTCGCCCACCCAGGCCTCTTGACCACGGCCACCCGCGTTCGCAGGAGCCCTGCCCGGCCCCGGCAGCTCGCACGCCCGGCAGGCACAGCTCTCCCAGCACCTCTGCGCACTCGGCCGGGCTGAACATCCTTCCAACCTCCGCCAGCCGCGCGCTTCACCCAGCCAAGTCTCCACTCCCAAAGCTCAAACTCCTTCAGACCCC